>SNQJ01S0111496.1:0-28828 GCA_010110895.2 Picea sitchensis | reverse complement strand
TCCATTCCCACCATACTTATCACTTTTCATCTTTTTCCCTCTAATCCATCCCATACATTGGTTCGAGAATTGGGTTTGGCAAGCTAGCAACCTTACCTTGTGGGAATAAGGGGCTAAAGGTCCAGAGGGTAAAAGTAGCTGGAAAAAGATAAAAGCCAAAGGAACAAAACCTTCAGATGCTTCGCCCAAGGATCCTCGAGAAAGCAATAAAAGGCTTCTCAGCAAGAAACAAACGGACCCATAAAATAATAAAATCAAGATCTAGTTAGAGGATAGGGGGTCTCATCACGAGCCAGCCTATTAGGTCCATGGGAATGTAGTGGTATGACACTACCATTCAGCTAGTCACCACGCCAGGGTAGTGCTCTTGGTGGCATAGCCAAGAGAAAGGGGGTCTCATCACGAGCCAACCTTCTCATCTCCGTGAAATGCTTGTGGGTAACATTGTCACCATTGGTCACCACGCCAGGGCAGTGTCCCCTAACTAGTCTCTTGAAAGAAAAATCAATAAGATAAAAAGATAAAAGGCATCGAATGGGATTGGAAACATTTGCATCTATGACAAGGTGTAGCTCACCCTCTTCAGAGGCACCCACAGGTAAGCCTTACATTTCCTTGCACCCATTGCTCAAAAATTCCTCACCACCTCATCCACTTACATGGCCTGGATTTGTCTTCACCTGGAAACATCCCACGTCCAATGAGAATTAGCCCAATAGGACCTCCTGACGTCCTCTCCAAACTTGGCTTTGAGCACTTGAGCACTTGTCTGGGAAAGGGGGGTTTTATGTAGATGTTTAGATAACTTGATTATTAGATGTGATTGACATTGATATGATCTCTGTGACTTATGAGGCCATGGAGGGAGTAATTTTTGTTGTTGTAGGGCCACTCCTAATGGACAGGTACACATGGGGAGATGATTAGTTTGGACCTCCATAGGGCTAAAATCCCACTAGATGGATGCTGAGACCCCAGCCAGGGGTAGAGACAGGTCAGAGGTTTACACTAGAGAGAGGAGGACGTTCCACCAGAGACATCCTAGAGAGAGGTTTACACTAGAGAGAGCAGGCCTGGACCCAGGTGGGTCTTTCCATCCTACTATGACGTTGGCCTTGGGAGGCCCATGACTTCACCGTTGTGACCCTTGACGTCACTAGCGTTTGATGGACACCTTGGAGGAAGTTATGTGCCAAGTGGCACATGTGGCTTGATCCAGAGTCCTTGGGAGGCCTAACGTTTTTCTCCCGGAGGCCAACGTTTCACTAGAGAATCCTAACGTCACCCCAAAGGGGCATGACGTCACCTATTCTGCTTGATTTACAGTTTATTTTTATGTAAAAACCCAAGTTGCACGAAACAGGGAAACGTTTCTGAGTTTCCGAAACTGGAACGATAAGAAACATGCCCTCAAAAAATGGAAACGTTGGGGGAAACGCCGTATATAAAATATATATATATATATATATATATATATATATATATATATTAAAAATAAAGTATTATATTGCAAGAAAAACATAATGATACACATAAATGACATTTTAGATGGAAAACCATGTCCATATTAACTCCCATAGATGATGAATATCATTCATTACATGATACAAGTAGCAAAATCCAAAATTAGCCTTTATAGATGAGGCTTTACATCCAAAATCAATCTTTATAAATGAGGTTGTATGTGCTGAAAATGAAAAAAACACGAGCCAAAGGCAACTACAATTACATATCATACTGATCCTCATCCTCATCATCAAGAATAGAACAAGATGCATGTTCAACAGAACTAGAGCCTCGATGGGAAGAAGAGGCAACTTGAATTCCACTTCCACTTGCATCATCAACAATATCAAGAGCAGAAAGAGAGAGCTCTAAGTTAGGGTTTTCTGCATCCACATCCCACTCTTTATGAGGTCCACTTGTATATTCTTCATCCTTGCGAGACACAAGGCGAAGTTTTGAATGCACATATACAAGATACTCAGCCTTCCGTGATCCCAACCTGTTGCGCTTCACTGAATGAATGAAACCATAGGTGCTCCAATTCCTTTTTGTTGATGAAGAGCTTGCCACTTGTGATAGAATACGAGTGGCAAGGCTTTGCAAATATAGACCACATTTTCTGGCCCTACTTGTTCAATAGAAAAAATTAAAATATCAACAATGAATTTGCTATCTTTTACCTCTCCAGAACAATCTTCTGCTCTCAAGAACATCGCTCCTTTTGGTGATGATACAATAAAGAATAAAAGAATAAAGCCACACCAGGGCAGTGTCCCCTGATTAGCCTCTTGAAGAAAAGGCAATAAAGAATAAAAGAATAAAAGGCATGAATGGGCTTGGAAAAAATTGGATCCAGGATAGGTGCAACTCGCCTTCTACAAAGGTACCCACAAGTAAAGCTTTGCACCCTCTGCTCTCATTGCACCCACTTGCCTGGATATCCCTTATCCACATCACCCACTTGCATGGCTCATAAGAGGTCTCTTCTAGAAACTTTCCTCTTCCAGTGGACACTAGCCCAATAGGACGCCCTGTCACTTTCTCCAAACTTGTATTGTAGGCTTGTATAGTGTCTTTGAGCTTTTAACTAGGGTAATAGGGGTTTTATGCACATGTTTAATAATATTGATGATGAGATGTGATTGACATTGCTATGATCCCTGTGACTTATGAGCCCATGGAGGGCATAGCTGTTGATGTGCAGGATCATGCCCGACGGATAGGTACCATGTTGGACCGGTACACATGGGGAGATGATCATTTCGGACCTCCATGGGGCTAAAGAGCCCACCAGATGGATGCTGAGACCCCATCAGGGGGGAGAGACAAGACATAAATATTTCGAAGCTTTGCACCAGAGAAGAAGAGGACGTTCCACCAAAGGCATCCTGACAGAGCTTGACCTAGGGGGGTTGTGCCTCCTCCATTGGAACATTGACCCTGGAAGGCCCAGGACGTCACCCATGATGATCATGACATCACCCAGCCTTGTGGACGTCTTGGGAGGCAGATTTGGCAGTGTTGGCACATGTGGCAGGTTGGAGAAGCCCTAGCAGGGCTAACGTTTTGCTCTAGGATTTTGCATTTGCCCTAGAAGGGGCTAACGTCTTCCTATAAGGGGAATGACATCTCTCTTTAGCTTGATTAGGGTTTAATTTTGAACATTTAATGTAAAACGATATAATTTTTAATATTTTGGCCTTGTCGGCCTTTTTATGACCTAAAAGTGAAATTAGGTCATGGTACAGTATAAATTGAGGGTTTTTACTCTCATTTTTTCAGGATCTCTCATTCACTAATTAGTGAGGACTGAAATTTGCGCTACACTTGGGTTCTTTCTCTGAAATTGTGAGGCGCACTTGTTGAAGGAAGGCATTTTTGGATCTCTATTGGCATTTTTGGCATATTTCTTGATGGAAGGTGTTACAACTAGGGTTTTCTATGTTGTTTCTTGGTGAAATGTAAGTGAATTTTTGCAAAACTTCTTAATTGAATGGTTGTATTGTTATTTCTTGCATATATTGTTATAAATTTGCTGAATAAACCCTAGGTGACAAGCACACATCATAGGTCCTTGTCTCATGTCCCTGTCAAGATTTTCAGCCATTATTTGAAGAGAGAAGGAGCCTAGCCTTAGCTACACTCTATTCTCCCTCTTCATTGCTATCTGTTTTACTTTTCTGAGCTAAGAAGAAGAAGATGCATCAAGGCCTAATTCCCCTACACCTTGATGAGCCGTTTTTCTAGGGTTTGTTGCTAAAGCCTTGCTATAGCAACACATTGCCTTGCAGATCCTCTTGTCCTAGTTTCATGCCACTTTCTGAGCTAGCTGTTTTGCCATTGAGTTAAGGAAGGAGGAGAGAGCACTGAGGCCTAGTTCCCCTACACCAAAGTGAGCCTCTCTCCCCTAGGGTTTTGACTTTGAGGCCTTGCCATAGAAACACCTCAAAGCTTCACCCTCCATTCCTTAGCCTTACTATCTTCCTTGATTCTTCAACTCTTGCGTCCTCCTTTTGACTCCATTAACCCTGGAAATGCACTGATCTAAGACCAAGCTTGTGAATGTTATGATCAAACAACTCTCAATACTGAATGAAACCCTAACTATTCTAACCCTAGCCTAAAACTAACCCTACTAACTGAATGTTGCCGTCATATCTTGCTATTAAACTCATTGTGCAACTATCGTTTTTCCTATGAGCAATTGAATGGTTATTTAAGGGCATTACTAGAATTAAGTGTTGATTGTTACATTGAATGCCACGTTTTCCTACCATTTATTGAAGAAGTGACATTGTATATCATTGCTATTTTATAAACATTGACTTCGTCAACATTTATTATTCAATTTCTTATACATATCAGATAGTCATTGATTACATGAAGTACTAACCAAGTGAGTAAGCTTGCATATATCTGTTTCTTGTTGCTTTGTCTCGAGCAGGTGCATCTCTATTTTTGGTTATACTTCTCTTTATTGGCTGTTAGCCGGACTATCTGCTTGCTGGTGACTTGTGAGGGGGAAATCTACCTTTTGTCTTACAATCCTTTGCCTTCTCAAAACCCCAGGTCACCGGGGACGTCTCCCCTGAGCCTTACCTCCCTAAATAGAAATAACCATCCTATCGAGGTGACATTGGGTAGGATTGGTCCCAGTTACCCCAGTTTTCCTCTTCAATCTAAGCTTTTATCCTCACTACAAACTGCGCGATAAAATTTTGGCGCCATTGCCGGGGAACACTGAGTCAAACCTTCCTCAAAGACGACACTTTTCGGTAAGCCTTGCCTCTAGAGCTTTTATTTTACAAGCTTACCTGGCGACTCCACCTTGGGTGTTTTCCCTTTTCCTTTGATAGTTTCAAGAAAATTATCTGGCCACTCCACAAACTACAAGGAGGTACAATAATCCTCCTATATCCTTCGGAAGAAAGCCTCCCCAAAACTCTCCTGTTGTAAAATCACTCTTTGGGGGAAGTCTTCCTTTGAAAACCATGTCTAGTTCAGGAACTTAGACCAATACAACGAACCCGCCTAACAACCAAAGATAATGGTCATCTATTCTTTTCAAACCACTAGACATGTCAGCTATACCAGGCTACCCTAGGCAGATTCCACAAGTATGAAAAGTGGTTGCCTAAGTTTTCCGATACTGATACAATCAGTGCTAAAGAGCACATGAGCAATTTTTGGGCATTTTTTCAGCTTCATCCCATTAGTGATAATGCTGAAGACTTAGTAATGAAGTCGTTCTCTGCTACACTCCTTGATGCTTCAAAGCATTTGTACCTAAGCCTTCCTGATGGTGGTATTAAAACCATGGACAAACTAGAAGAAACCTTTCTCAAAATATGGAGTATCAAAGAAGACCCCAACATGCTTCTTACCAGGTTGAACTCCCTTTGGAAGCATGAGAATGAATCTATTCGGGAATTCCATACCAGGTTTGAAGCCTTGTTGCAAAAGATCCCTGCAAGCCATCATCCAAACAATGATTATCTTGTCCATATTTATACCAAGTCTTTTAATGGCCAACTAGGGTATCTTCTCAGGGACAAAAACCCCCAATCAATTCAAGAAGCTCAAGAGCTAGCTACTAAAATTGAGGGCAACCTCCATTCATCTAAGATTGAGCCTTTCGCAAATCCAAGGGGGAAGATGGACACCAAACCAAAAATAGTCCACAATACCAAACCTTCTTCAGACCTTTGCGCCAGTATGGCAAAATTGCAAGCCTCCATGGATGGCATCATAAAGAATCAAGAGCTAATGATGAATAGAATCGTCAACTTGGAGAGATCCCAAAGCCAAGCACCTAGGATCCCGTACAAGGGTCAATTTCAAAAGGGGAACCAGTTTTATAAACCAAAGAATGATTAGGAGGTCCCAAAAACCTTAGCCCATACAAATGTTGTGGATGAAAACCCTTGGTGCTTGGAGTGCAGTGAAGCACATTGGGAGCATGAATGTCCTTACAACAATGATGGCCATCAACAGGTGAATAATATAGGACACATCATGAGAGGCCCTCAAATAAATATCACCGCTGAAGAGCATCAGGAGGGCATGAAAGAAGCGTCCAGGTTGGCTAGAATGACGATAATAAACAACCTAGACCAAGAAACAAAAGAAAAATTGAAGAAACAAGAATTCCAGGTGTATAGAAGAAAGAAGCTGAACCAACCTCGTGCTGACGAAACAAAACCCCACCTTTGGATGTACTCCTTCCTAAGACGTCCAAAACTGAAAGGATTGACTTGAACTTTGATTTTGAAGGGGCACTATCCAAGATGCATGTAACCATCCCCTTGAAAGAAGTCATCAAGGTTCCATCTGTTAAAGAAAGATTTGACAATTTTTTCCAAGGATCAGATGGACCCATGGACCCTCCTATCATGTTGCAAGCCGATCACTTTAGGGTCCAATATGATGAACATCCACCTTTCTTCATGACCTTGATAATGAATAACAAGAGCCTCAACAATTGCATGCTAGACTCAGGGGTCGGGGCTAACATGATGTCCCTCAAGTTCATGCAGCAGATAGGCTTGAAAGTCACATGACCTTAYAGAAACGTGTGTGGTTTTGAAACTAAAGCCATACCCACACATGGGGTGATTGAGAACATCCAAGTTTGCCTTAAGGAATACCTCGAGAAGATTATCCACATGGACATAGTGGTCGTTTACGTCCCAGATGTATGGGGGATGCTATTGTCTAGGAAGTTTGCCTCAACACTTGGTGGTACTCTTGAGATGGACCTTACTCATGTGAACATACCCTTGAAATATGGAACCATTGGTCGTCTCCCGAATGTACCTGTGACTACAACTCATGTGCAAGAACTCAGTGATTCTACTAAAGATGACAAAGCACATGACGAAATCATACAAAGTCTTCATGAATATTCACAAAATGATATGCCTTTTGCAACAGAGGAAGATTTTGATCAGATTCAATGGCCAAAGAAAGAGGAATACCAACAACTCCTAGACAAATACAAAGACAAGGAAGCTGGGATTGTAAAGATACTAAAAAAGGCAGAAGATGATGTACAGATTCATCCATCCTAGCAGGAAGTGTTTACGGCGGAGTCCCACCCTCCTCCCTCAGCACAATACACCAGGGTTGTTCAAGGAACAACCAAGTACAAGATCAAAAAGTATAAGGAAGGAGACATAGTGTGGATGTGGGACACCCATAAGGGAGAGCCAACCAATGTCAAAGGAAGCACTCAATTGTGGCTCGGACCTTTCAAAGTTGCAAGAGAATCAGTCGACGACTCCTATTATTTGTCCACTTTGGAAGGAAGAAGGCGCACACTACCTATCAGCGAGCACCTCCTCAAACCCCACCGAGGTGGGGGAACCTGACTTCGCAGGTAAGTGCAGGTAAGTAGGTAGGAATTTTGCATCCATGTATTATATCATTTGCATTGCATGTTAGTTTGCTTTCACTTTCACACTTATGATTGCGTTATTCTAGTTTTGTTTTATATACATATATATATGCTAGGGTGGCATTACCACCCCAATTGGTTACTGATGTTTGCTATTGAGATCAAGCAGGTATGCAAGTTATGCCAGAGATGATGAGGTTCTCATGTGCTCTACGGTGAGCACATGTCCCCGAGTTGGAGCTAGATGTTATCCCTCACTTTTAGGGATAACTAGGAGATCATGTCTTGAGGCCCACAGATCCTAGACATGGGGTACCGAGAGACGGATAAACTTTAGCATGGCCCTGGAGGGCCCATCTTTTCTCCCTTTCCGCGCCTCTACCTTGTCAGCAGCAACAACATCCATCACCATCGGCTTGTTCTTGTGTCTGAGATGGTTCTTGCTCCATGAGGTAATCAGTCTAGGTATCATGGTATGTGTCACTTTGATCTTCAAAACCTTTGAATATGTGCATTTAATTCCTTTTGTTTCTAACAAATGCTTGGATCTTATACTTGACCATGTTTGGGGGATTGACAGGATGCCTTAGTAAGCCTGTGTCCATAGGTTCTGGTTTGCCACTAGGGGGATTTCTGAAAAGCCATCGTCCACTCCCATCATAACATCACCTTTTCATCTTGCTTCTCGCTCACCTATCCCATTACACTTGTCTGGGCATTGGGTTGACCTATCATTTGAGGATTGCACCTTACCTAGTGGGAAGAAGGAGCTAAAGGCCCAGAAGGTAAAAACAAGCTGGCAAAAGATAAAAGCCTAAGAATAAAACCTCAAGATGCTTCTCCCAGGGATCCTCGAGAAAGCAATAAAATTCTTCTCAGCAAGAAACAAGAGGGACCCATAAAAAACAATAAAACAAGACCTAATCAGAAGATAGGGGGTCTCATCACGAGCCAGCCTATTAGGTCCATGGGTACCTAGCAGTATGATATTACCACCAGCTGGTTACCATGCCAGGGTAGTGACTCTTGGTTGCATGGCCAATAGAAAGGGGGTCTCATCACAAGCCAACCTTCTCATTTCTGTGAAAGTACTTGTGGGTAACACTATCACCACTGGTCATCACACCAGGGCAGTGTCCTCTGATTAGTCTTTTGAAGAAAAGGAAATAAAGAATAAAAATAAAAGGCATGAATGGGCTTGGAAAAAATTGGATCCAGGACAAGTGCAACTCGCCTTCTACAAAGGCACCCATAGGTAAAGATTTGTACCCTCTGCTCTCATTGCACCCACTTGCCTAGACATCCCTTATCCACATCACCCACTTGCATGGCTCAAAAGAGGTCTCTTCCAGAAACTTTCCTCTTCCAGTGGACACTAGCCCAATAGGACGCCCTATCACTTTCTCCAAACTTGTATTGCAGGCTTGTATAATGTCTTTGAGGTTTTAACTGGGGTAATAGGGGTTTTATGCACATGTTTAATAATATTGATGATGAGATGTGATTGACATTGCTATGATCCTTGTGACTTATGAGCCCATGTAGGGCATAGCTGTTGATGTGCAGGATAATGCCCGACGGACAAGTATCATGTTGGATCGATACACATGGGGAGATGATCAGTTCAAACCTCCATGGGGCTGAAGAGCCCACCAGATGGATGCTCAGACCCCATCAGGGGGGAGAGACAGGACATAGATGGTCAAAATCTTTGCACCAAAGAAGAGGAGGACGTTCCACCAGAGGCATCCTGGCAGAGCTTGACCTAGGGGGGTTGTGCCTCCTCCATTGGAACGTTGACCCTGGAAGGCCCAAGACGTCACCCATGATGATCATGACGTCATCTAGCCTTGTGGACATCCTGGGAGGCAGATTTGGCAGTGTTGGTACGTGTGGCAGGTTGGAGAAGCCCTAGGAGGTCTAACGTTTTGCTCCATGATGTTGCATTTGCCGTAGAAGGGGCTAACGTCTCCCTAAGAGGGGCATGACATCTCTCTTTAGCTTGATTAGGGTTTAATTTTGAACATTTAATGTAAAACAGTATAATTTTTAGTATTTTGGCCTTGTCGGCCTTTTTATGAACTAAAAGTGAAATTAGGTCATGGTACAGTATAAATTGAGGGTTTTTACTCATTTTTTCAGGATCTCTCACTCACTCATTAGTGAGGTCTGAATTTGGCGCTGCACTTGGGTTCTTTGGCTGAAATTGTGAGGCGCACTTGTTGAAGGAAGGCATTTTTGGATCTCTATTGGCATTTTTGGCATATTTCTTGATGGAAGGTGTTACAACTAGGGTTTGCTATGTTGTTTCTTGGTGAAATGTAAGTGAATTTTTGCAAAACTTCTTAATTGAATGGTTGTATTGTTATTTCTTGCATATATTGTTATAAATTTGCTGAATAAACCCTAGGTGACAAGCACACATCGTAGGTCCTTGTCTCATGTCCACGTCAATATTTTCAACCATTATTTGAAGAGAGAAGGAGCCTAGCCTTAGCTAAACTCTATTCCCCCTCTTCATTGCTAGCCGTTTTACTTTTCTGAGCTAAGAAGAAGAAGACGCATCAAGGCCTAGTTCCCCTACACCTTGATGAGCCGATTTTCTAGGGTTTGCTGGTAAAGCCTTGTTATAGCAACACGTTGCCTTGCAGATCCTCTTGTCTTAGTTTCATGCCACTTTCCGAGCTAGCCGTTTTTCCATTGAGTTAAGGAAGGAGGAGAGAGCATTGAGGCCTAGTTCCCCTACACCAAAGTGAGCCTCTCTCCCCTAAGGTTTTGACTTTGAGGCCTTGCCATAGTAACACCTCAAAGCTTCACCCTACAGTCCTTAGCCTTACTATCTTCTTTGATCATTCAACTCCTGCGTCCTCCTTTTGGCTCCATTAACCCTGGAAACGCACTGATCTAAGACCAAGCTTGTGATTTTTATGATCAAACAACTCTCAATACTTTGAATGAACCCTAACTATTCTAACCCTAGCCTAAAACTAACTCTACTAACTGAATGCTGTCGTCATCTCCTGCTATTAAACTCATTGTGCAGCTATCGTTTTTCCTATGAGCAATTGAATGGTTATTTAAGGGCATTACTAGAATGAAGTGTTGATTGTTACATTGAATACCACATTTTCCTAACATTTATTGAAGAAGTGACATTGTATATCAATGCTATTTTATGAACATTTACTTCGTCAGCATTTATTATTCAATTGCTTATACATATCAGATATTCATTTATTACATGAAGTACTAACCAAGTGAGTAAGCTTGCATATATCTGGTTCTTGTTGCTTTGTCTCGGGTAGGGGTATCTCTTTTTTTGGTTATACTTCTCTTTATTGGCTGTTAGCCGGACTATCTGCTCGGTGGTGACTTGTGAGGGGGGAATCTACCTTTTGTCTTACAATCCTTTGCCTTCTCAAAGCCTTAGGTCACTGGGGATGTCTCCCCTGGGCCTTACCTCCCTAAACAGAAAGAACCATCCTATCGAGGTGACATTGGGTAGTGTTATCCCCGCTTTTTAGGGATAACTAGGAGATCATGTCTCGAGGCCCGCAGGTCCTAGAAATGGAGTACCGAGAGCAGGATTGACCTGAGCATGGCCCTAGAGGGCCCATTCTTTTCTTCTTCCATTAGCTTTGTCTTGTCAGCAGCAACAACATCCATCACCATCGGCTTGGTCCTGTATCAGAGAAGGATCTTGCTTTGTGAGGTAATTGGTCCAGGTATCATGGTATGTGTTACTTTTGATCATTAAAACATTTAAATATATGCATCTGATTCCTTTTATCTCTAACAACTGCTTGGATCTTACATTTTCCCACTTGACCATGCTTGGAGGAATTGATAGGGTGCCCTAGCAAGCATGTGCCCATAGGTTTTGGTTTACCACTAGGGGAACTTCTGAAAATCCATCGTCCGCTCCCATCATAACACCACTGTTTCATCTTATCTCCCGCTCATTTATCCCACTCCCCTTGTTCGGGCATTGGGTTTACCTATTTATAGGATGGCACCTTATCTCGTGGGAAGAAGGGGCTAAAGGCCCAGAAGGTAAAAGCAGCTGGTAAAAGGCAAAAGCCTAGAAATAAAACCTCGATATGCTTCACCCAGGGATCCTCGAGAAGGCAGTAAAAAGCCTCTTGGCAAGAAACAAGAGGGACCCGGAAAATAACAAAACAAGACCTACTCAGAGGGTAGGGGGTCTCATCACGAGCCAGCCTATTAGGTCCATGGGTACCTAATAGTATGACATTTCCACCATCTGGTTACCACGCCAGGGCAGCGACCTTTGGTTGCATGGCCAAGGGAAAGGGGGTCTCATCATGAGCCAACCTTCTCATCTCTGTGAAAGTACTTGTGGGTAACGTTGTCAGCCCTGGTCACCATGCCAAGGCAGTGTCCTCTGATTAGTTCTCGAACAAAAAAAAAGGTAAATAAAAGAATAAAACAAGAATAAAAAGAATAAAGGCAAGAATGGGCTTGGAAAAAATGCATCCATGACAGGTACAACTCGCCTTCTACAAAGGCACCCATAGGTAATACTTATGCATCCTTGGCCCTCACTGCACCCACATGTTTGGACATCCCTAGCCATATCACCTCACTTACATGGCTTGGATGACATCTTTCTGGAAAATTTCCTTTTTCTTGTGGACACTAGCCCAATAGGACGCCTTGACCTTTTTTCTCCAATCTTGTATTGCGGGTTTTTGTAATGTCTTTGAGATATTGACTGATGTATTAGGGGTTTTATGCATATGTTTAATGATATTGATGATGAGATGTGATTGGCATTGCTATGATCCCTGTGAGTGATGAGCCCATGGAGGGCGTAGCATTTGATGTGCAGGACCATGCCCGACGAACAGGTACCATTTGGACCGGTACACATGGGGAGATGACCAGTTCGGACCTCCATGGGGTTGAAGAGCCCACTAGATGGATGTTGAGACCCCATCAGGGGGAGAGACAGGATGGAGATGGATCAGTCCTTTGCACCAGAGAAGAAGAGGACGTTCCATCAGGGGCACTTTGGCTGAGTTGGACCTAGGGGGATTGACCCACTTGCAGTGGAACGTTGGCTCTAGATGAACTAGGACGTCACTAGGAGGCTTATGATGTCATCATGAGCATATGGCAGATGGATAGGGTGGTTGGCACGTGTGGCAGTTTGGAAGAGCCTAAGGAGGGTTAATGTTTTGCTTCTGGATGCTGCATTGGCCCTAGAAAGGGCTAACGTCTCCCTCAGAGGGGCTTGACGTCTCACCTTTTTCTTGATTAGGGTTTTTACGTAGTATTTAATATAAAAACAGTATGATTTTGACATTATGGCCTTGTCGGCCTTTTTATGACCTAAAAAGTAAAATTAGGTCATTGATACACTATATATTGAGGGTTTTGACTCTCATTTTTATCATCACAAATTCACTCACTCATAGTGAGATCTGATTTTTAGCGCCCTATTGGGGTTTTGGGCTGAACTAAGTGATGCGCACTTGTTGAAGGAAGAGATATTTTGGCATGTATGGTGTTTCTCTTGAAGGAAGGTGTTACAACTAGGGTTTGCATGGTTATTTCTTCATGAATTGTAAGTGTTTCTTTTGCAAAACTTCTTATTGAATGGTTGTAGTTTAAATTTCTTGCATATTGCTTATAAATTTGCTGAATCAAAACCCTAGGTGACAAGCACACAAGTATGTCCTTGTCTCATGTCCCCTGATAGAGAAACTTTCAGCCATTGAAAGAGAGAAAGAGAGCCTAGCTGTAGCTACACTCCTTGTTTCTCTTTTCCATGTGCTAGCCGTACCTTTTAGAATCCAAGAGGAGGAAGACGTCCCAGGCCTAGGTTATCTACACTTAGGGCCGTTTTTCCTCTAGGGTTTGATGAAAGAGCCTTGTTGTAGGAACACTCTCCCTCATTAAGCCTTTTTGTCTTGATTTTGTGCTTCATCTGAGCTAGCCGTTTGCCGGGAAGGAGGAGAGAGCATGAGGCCTTGCTTTTGCAACACCAGAGTGAGCCTCTCTCCCCTAGGGTTTTGTTTTTGAGGCCCTACTTTAGTAGCACCTTGAAAATTTTCCTTCTAGTCCTTTGAAATCTCATCTCCTTCAACCTTTGCGTCCTTCACCTATGACTCCATTAAACCCTAAGGCACTGATCTAAGAGTCCTCAAACGTTGAAGTGAAGCTAATCAAACAAACTCTTAAAACTTTTGGATCTCAAAACGCTAACCTACTAACCCTGAATGCTGACGTCACTCCTTGCTATTATATCATTGATGCAACAACGTTTTGTCTATGGGCAAATTGAATGGTAGTTGAGGGCATTTATTAGACTAAGTATTGGTTGATTATATTGGATGCCACATCATTCTTGTATTTATTGACAAGTGATACATTTATCATTGCTATTTTGTAAACATTGACTTCGTCAACATTTACTTTTAAATTGCTTATATTGAATATCAGATAGTCACTGATTTATATGAAGTACTAACCAAGATTGCACGACTGCGTGCTCGGTTTCCTTGTTGTGTTGTCTCAAGCGGGTGCTTTTCTTTTCTTGGTTGCCACTTATTATTGGTTGTTTAGTCGAGACTATCTGATTGGCGGTGGTCTGTGAAGGGAAAATTTGTCCTTGTCCTTTTATCCTTTGCCCTTTCAAAACCCGAGGTCACCGGGGCGGCGTATCCCAGGCCTAGCCTCCTAAAGAGAAAGAACCTACCCATCATGGTGACATTGGGTGGGATAGGTTCTTCTTACGCTTGATTTGGCCCTCTACCTTATAGCACTTTTCTCCCTATGCTACAAATTGTGCGTTAGCAGTGGTGGGTTTGGTTCAGTTACGCTAGTTTGCCTCTTCATATTTAGCTTTATCCACTACAAATAGCAGCGATAGGGGGACCGAACCACATTAATGGGATGCCACATGCAAATATGGCCCTTACCACTCTTGACTCTGTTTCTTCTCTCTTTTTTGGTTGTTGAACATCTTTATCAATCTGTTGTCTAAAGTTGCACCTCGTCCTCTAGGGCATTTGGATATCTTGATTTCTACCTCTAGCGCCATCCTCTTCCTTGCTTCATGAACAATCCTTGGCTCATTGCTAACACCCAAGGAAGGAATATGCTTGCTACTTCCATGCATAGCAATTTTTGCTCTATTATCCTTAATTTTTGAGCATCATCATGCTCTTTATGGAATCTATCCCTCACCTGCGGATCAAGGGTATGTGGACAACCTTCAATACCCTTCCCTTCATGCAAAATGTGAGCCTTTGACTCTTGTGTAAGAGTCCTTGAAGTTCTTATCCTTCTTGCATAAATTGCACTTCCATTCCCATGAACCTCCACCCACACCCATAACCTTGACCCTGGTAACATGCCTCCAAAGAGGATAGTATTCCTGTTGCTTGCTTACTTCAACAACTCTTGGAGTAGATGAAACAACACTTTGAGAAGCCATAAATGCTGCAAGAAAAGAAGAAAATGAAAACTCTTGTTCACAAATAAAACAAAAAATGTATATTGCAAACCAAGAGAAAATAGATTACGCTAACTTGCTAAGAAAACATAAAATAAATCTACTCACCAAATAGAGAAGAAATTTGCTCACTAGGAAGCTCCTCCTTCTTGCTATTGTAGGAAGCTCCTCTTGCTAATGAAAGTGTGAGGAATGGGTGAAGCAAGTGGTTTCTTATAGCTAATGAAGGAGATTTAGGGTTTGGTTTGCATCTAGAAGTTTATTTAATTAAAACAAAAAGATAGAAAATCATCTTTATTCTATTTGGAGAAGGAAAAAAACCGCACAACTAAAACTAACTGGAGGTTTGGGGGCCCCACGGCCCCTTTACCTAATTCTTCTTTTAAAATCCAGCGAGCACAGTGCGTGCAGTGCGGTGCTGGCGGGGAAATGCAGCTGGCCCGTCTGCGTACCAGCGGGGTAAGCGAGTGGGGCGTTTCTTGCAACATAGGTAAACACTGGATATTACATGTAAACTAACCATGCCGACCTTTTTTGACCTAAAATGAAATTAAAGGTCATTGATATTGTATAAATAAGGGATTTTCCTTGTATTATTTCATCATCTTTCCCTCACACAAGTGAGGTATGAAATTTCGTCCTAATTAGGGGTTGGCTGAAATTTAGTCGCACTTCTTGAAGGAGGCTATTTTGGTGTAATTTAGCATTTTCTTGGTGGAAGTCTTCAACTAGGCCTATTGCTAGATGATTCTTGGTAAAATGTAAGTAAATTTTCTGCAATTCTTCTTCATTGAATGATTTATGGTTGTATTTATCTTGCATTTATTCTAAGATATGAAATTGCTAACCAAAATCCCGAGGAGGGCTAAAGCACATGTTATTGTTCTTGCCTTAATAACTTTTCACCTACTAAGATTATTCCAAAGAAAATCCCGATTTTCTTGAAGCATGTGCTAAGACCTTGCCATTGCAACACCTTATCATTTTGCTTCATCTAGCTGTCATCTACTTCATCTTTGAAGGCTAAGAAGGAGGAAACCACTAGGGCCTAGAAGTACCTACTCTCTAGAGGCCATTTTTCCCTTAAGGTTTAGTGATTGAAGCCTCGGGCTACCAACACTTCAATCATTAACCTTCTTGTCTCTAGCTCTCTTATTATTATCATTTTGTTCCTTCAAGATTGCTGCTGCTAAAGAGACTCCATTTACCCTACATAAGAAAACAATGACCTAGAACCTTACAATTGGTGATTGATGAAAGTCACCCTCGGCTTTACATTAAGCTCTTTCGACAGCTTGTCCCTATTAACCCTAGAATAGATATACTTAACCTACTGCTGTTACAAAAGTAGCTACATCCATCTATTGCAGCATTAAAAGCCCCTAAAAGCAATTGTAAAGTTGATTTATACAGTGCCTAATTTGCTTCTGACAAATGGTAGTACTTTGGTATTAATAAGTGATTATTTTGGGTCATTTTGAAATAGCTTCAAGGCATTTGTTATTGAAGCAATCATCCTCATAAACATTGTTGTTATAAAATTCTGTTTGCTTCATCATATATCCAACTATTGCTTTTATTGATAAATTGCATGGTTTATGAAGTACTAACAACAAGTTGTGCTTGCAAGAGATATATTTTTGTTGCTTTGTTATGGGTAGGGACATCTTAATACTTCATTACTTCATTGGTTAAAAACCCCGGGACTTTTTATCGATTGTGACTTGTGAGAAGGGATATTTTTATAGACACTTTGCAACAACGCCTTCTTAAACCCCAGTCCTTGGGGGCGTCTCCCACAGGCCATCAACCCTAAATAGAAGAGGTATCCTGTTGAGGTGAAAATGATAGGATATTAACCTTTTGTTACGCCAATTTGCCTTCCTTAACCTTTTCCTTTGGAACAAATACAAATTGATCGATAACCATAGTTCCATCGAAACCGGCTTACTTAGGTAGAGGGTCTAACTGAACGGAGCTTGAGGCAGGTTTTAAAAATACATAAAATATTTAAATTTTAACTTGAAAAAATATTTTTAGTTTTAAATCATGTTTTCAAAGCATTAGAGACAATTGAGACAACATATCCAAGTATGCTCATGAATATATCAAAAGCGACAACAAGTACAATACATATCTAGAGATTGGAACATAAATACATAATCAAGGAGACTCTAAATAGCCTTTACAACATCAAATAACATACTAAGTCTTAGTCACTGATACTATAGTTAGAGATACCAATGACAAAAACAAATACATAATAGGGTAGATACTAGAACCGTAGATGGAAGAATCTCATAGCTCATGAGAGTCATTGGTATCGAGTAGTCCTCCATGTCATAATCATCAAGATTGACATCCCTACCAGCGCTGTTCTCTCCTCTATCCTCCTCCTCCTCCCTATATCCAATGTAATCCATGCATTTGTTGATGTGGACTTTGGAGGATGACCCCTCAAAGAGGATCACCATCAGCCAAAGTGAACGGCTCTAGCACTAGTTCATTAAGACCAAGTTGGCTAATGCCAACTCAACACTATTATTCAAACCCATATCATCATAAAACACATCCCACATCTTTTGTCTTTCCCTTCAACCCACTCTTCTCTCTGCCATATAAGACGAAAGTTGGTGTGCACATACACTACTAAGTCACGTGCAGCGACAAAGAGAAGAGTTCAATAGAAGAGTTTATACTTGAGTGAAGGGTACATTTTACTTGGGGTTGTGACAAAAGAGTTCAACAATCAATACCACCAACATCGAGGTACATAAAGGGCTTGGTTCTCTTGATTAAATGTCGGGTTCCATACCCTCATACATGATAGAATCGATTGAAACATTACCAATCTTGCCAATATTGAAATCTGGCTGACCAAGTTTGTTGAATTTTTAATGGGACTGAAATTCTACTTTCTCCATATGAAGTCCAATAGAGTTGGGACCATATCAGAAATGTCCGAGCAATTATTGGTAATGTTAAAAATTTAAGTAAAATGATGAGAAATGAAAGATAAAGGGGAGGAATGTCCACTTTTACTTAGGGTGGAGTGAAATGGAGGGTGGGGACCTCTTTAAATAGCATTAGTAGGGAAAAATAACCCTCAGTTGCACAAAACACCTTACAACTCAACTTGCATGAGGAAACATGAGCCAGTACTTCTGTTACTTAGGTTTTAGGTTTTATGGGGTTTTGGGGGGTTTTAGGTTTAGGGGTAAGATCCTTATACACACTTAGGACTGAGCTAGAGATCCCACCTCATAGTGTGTCCTGAACACAATGCCTAGGTTACGGTATCGCGCGGTTTGTAGGAAGGTTTTAGGTAGCTTGAGTCCAGGCTCAAAACCGGTAGCGAGACTTCCTGCTTGTCACCTGATGGGGGCTCTTTCTATTTAGGATGGCTGGTCAAAGGGAGACGTCCCTAGGTAAAATACAGTTTATGTAAGAAGGGCTAAAGGGGTAATGGCTGGGGATAAGAGTGTCCTTTCACGGTCGCCAATGATGAAAATGATCAAAGATATTGTTCCATTGGATGCTTTTGTTTAGCGAGACAAGGCGAGGATAAAACAGAATATATTATTGCTAGCAGGTGGTTAGTACTTCCTTAATATCAATATTTATCTTCAAATACATGTGAGCAATGATCAAATGCTATTATTGGCCAGAAATTAAATGATTGCTAAACAAGAACCAGCTGACTAATATCACTCCTTCAATAAATGCACTTAAGAGATATGGGCATTCAATGTACACAATTAAATCCTTGTATTATATCACAATGCTGCATAAATATCTCAAATGCGACTCATATAAATAAATACAATAGCGTCACCTATATTGTTGCTGCTATAGATGTGGCGTCAAGCATTAGTGTAAGTCAAATTGAAGACAATGAGTGGAGCGTTTGCTTTAATAGGCTTACAAAATGTAATTAATGACTCAAAGTCTATCGAAAGAGGTGATAAATGTCCTGGCGTTACCCAGGCCAAGCAAGAGACCTAAAAGGTGTGATGTCACCTATAATGTTGCTACATGCGGTTTAGGGTTAGCCAAGAGGGTGCTGCGTTTTTTGACAAATCAACCAATGAAAATTTATGAGAGGAAACCTCTATGGCTATGATAAGATGACAGGCTGCACTTTTCTATCCAAACAAAAGTTTAAAATTAGCAGGACGTCATCTTATTGGGGTTAGTTCAAGTTGCTAGGGTTAGGCCTAGGTTAGTTAGGGTTTCAATTTAAAGAGTGTTTGAAATAGGGTTTTAGGACAAACAAGCTCAAAGAGGTATCTCCTGAACTGGTGCCTTGGGTTAATGGAGTCAGGTGAAGTGAAACTAATGGCTTGAAAGACTTAAACCCTAAGGACAAGAGGGTTAGGGGTTTGATGGTGTTGCTATGGCAAGGCCACCAAATCCTAAAACCCTAAGAGGGAAAAGACTTACTTAGGTGTAGCTAAGGCTAGGCCACAAGGCTTCTTCTCTTTCCTTAGACTCCCTTTGTCAAAAGCAGTAGCTTATGGACACAAATCTATGGCTGAAAAGTGTTGCTTGTAGATACAAGGCTTTGAAACCTAGAAGTAAACCCCTAGTTGTAAAACAAATTATGCCTAGGGCGCCTTCTTTCTTCAATTTTGTGCTCAAAACTAACTCAAAAAAAGAGGAGATACAGCTATGAAGCTAGGCTAAACCTTCTCAAATCAAATGGCTATAAGCTTTTATCATGGGACATGAAGCACAACCTACTTGTGTGTTGGCTCCCTAGGGTTTCAGAATTAAGCAAATAATAACAAGATAACAATGTATGCAAGATATTAAATCAACAACCATTCATTTAAAGAAGTTTTGATGAAGAACACTTACAAACTCATGATGAGCATAATCCATACCCTAGTTGTAAACCTTCCAATACAAACTCATGATGAAGCATAATCCATACCCTAGTTGTAAACCTTCCAATGATAAATAACACCACATGCCAAAGAATAGTCCTCCAAGAAGTTGCGCCTCACTCCGAAAAGACAAATTAAACCCTAAAATGTGCAAAAGAGGTGACGTCATGCCCTTCTAGGGTGACGTTGGGCCTCCTTTATGAGACGTTGGCCTCCAGGAGCAAAACGTTTGGCCTTCCAAGGCCTCCGGATTATGCCACATGTGCCACTTGGCACACAACTGCCTCCATCATGTCCATCTGACGCTGGGTGACGTCAAAGGTCACAAGGGTGACGTCATGGGCCTCCCAAGGCCAACATTCAGGGGGAAAGGCAAGACCCCCCTGGGTCCAGGCCTGCCAAGGTGTCTTTGGCGGAATTTCCTCCTCTCTCTCTGGTGTAAGCCTCTGGTATATGTATGCGCCTGGATGCGGTATCAACATCCATCTGGTGGGATTTTAGCTCTATGGAGGTCCGAGCTAATCATCTCCCCATATGTACCTGTCCGTCGGGAGTGGTCCTGCAACAACAACAAGTACGCCCTCCATGGGCTAATAAGTCATAGGGATCATAGCAATGTCAATCACATCTAATAATCAAGTTACCCAAATATGTGCATAAAACGCCCCTTTTCCCAGACAAGTGCTCAAAGACGTTATGCTATTCTACAAGCCAGGTTTGGAGAGGGTTCTAGGACGTCCTATTGGGCTAATTCTCCATAGGTGTGGGGTGTTTCCAGGTGAAGACCAATCTAGGTCATGTAAGTGCATGAGATGGTGTGGGGATGTTTGGGCAAGGGGTGCAGTGATGACAGGGAAATGTAGGTCTTACCTGTGGGTGCCTCTGAAAAGGGTGAGTTGCACCTTGTCATGGATGCAATTGTTTCCTATCCCATGCAATGCCTTTTTACTTTTTATCTTATTTCTTTTTCTTTCAAAATAATAGCTAGGGGACGCTGCCCTGGCGTGGTGACCAGTGGTGATAACGTTACCCACAAGCATTTCACGAAGATGAGAAGGTTGGCTCGTGATGAGACCCCCTTTCTCTTGGCTGTGCCACCAAGAGCCACTACCCTGGCGTGGTGACCAGATGAATAGTAGTGTCCTACCACTACATGCCCATGGACCTAATAGGTTGGTTCATGATGAGACCCCCTATCTACCAACTAGGTCTTGAGTTTTATCTTTTTTATGGGTCCCCCCTTTTCTTACTGAGAAGCCTTTTATTGTTTACTCGGGGATCCCTGGGCAAAGCATCTCAAGGTTTTGATCTTTGGATTTTAACTTTTTCCAACAACTTTTACCCTCTGGGCCTTTGGCCCCTTCTTCCCACAAGGCAAGGTACAACCCTTACTAGCTTGGCAAACCCAATGCTCGAACCAATGTAGGGGATAGATGAGAGGGAATATGATGAAAATTGATAAGTATGGTAGGAATGGACGATGACCTTTCATAAACCCACCTAGTGGCAACGCACTCCTAAGGGAAACAACTTGCTAGGGCATTCTGTCATCCCCCCAGGTATGGAAAAGTCAAAATACATAAAGTCTAAGCACATGTCATGAAGCAAAAAGAGAATTAAATGCACATATTTAAATGATTTGAGAATCAGAGTGACACATACCATGATACCCAAACTCATTACCTCATGGAGTAAGACCCACTGCTACTTCAGAACCAGGCCGATGGGATGGATGCTACTGCTACTGACAGAATGGAGGCGCTGAGGAAGAAGGATGGGCTCTCCAGGGCCAAGCTCAAGTCAATATGGCTCTCGGTACTGCATGTCTAGGACCTGTGGGCCTCGAGACATAATCTCCTTAGTTATCCATGAGATAGGGGATAACAGTAACCTGATATGATAGCTGTAAAGGAAACATTTGGAAATGATCCTCAATGTCGTAAATAGGATCCCCATCATAACCAATCACATCCCATTATCTTTTCCGACATGTATGAATTCGTCAATATTATTAACCATGTCATAACATGAAGGGCCTAAGGCATCCAAGGGCTACTTTAACACTTTTTCACTTTCCAAATCATAAAATAAAGCATCATCAAAATCTTGGAAAGGGAAACAAATTACCGTATTCACTTCTTCCTGTGCAGGAACGTCAAAGGCTTGGATGACTTCATCAAATCAAAGAGCAAGCATCAATACCTCGTCCTCATGACTTGCCTCTACATCTTCTGCTTCATCACAATTAAGAGGGTCTAGCTCATCCAAGGATTCCCTTACTTCTTCACCTTCTGAATCATAGAATAGGGTCTCCTGAAAAGGAAAATGACTAACCTCATTCTCTTCTTCTTGTGTAGGAAGAATAGGATCTCGGATGGCTTCATCAGAGGGAGGAGAACACATTAATACTTCATCATCATGTTTGATATCTTCAGGCTCTTGCTCTTTAGCCAGGTCCTCATTATCCTCGGTAGAAGCATGAGTAAATTCTTTCTCTTCCTTATGAGATTGGTAACCTTTATTAGGATCCTTCTCCTCAACCTTTTGTTGGTCGGTAACTTGTTCTCCTCTTTCCTGGAAATACTAATGAAGATCTCAAGGGAAGCTAATCTCTTCGGACTAAGAGCATTTGGGGTATCTTTGGGGTCATCAACCTTGATTTCAGGAGTAGAGAGATGTTCTTCCTTGGGCGAAGAGATATTTGCCTCAATTTCTATAGACACGATAAGCTTCTTGGATCGTTCTCGACTCCTTTTGATTGAGGAGGAATCCTAGTTGTGTTAAAAGTGCACTGGTATAGAGATAAACGAGATACTTGTGTTTAGGACGATGACTTCTAGGAATTTGTTGTAACAAATTCTCGAACCTGGTATGGAACTCCTTGACAATCTCGTTCTTAGTTTGTTTCACATATTCAAGTCTGTTTATCAACATGTGGATATCTTCTATTTTAATATTCCATTTATCGAGAAAGGTTTCTTCTAATTGGTCCATAGATGTGATGCTGGCATCATGGAGATTATCATACCATTTCTTGGCATCGCCATGAAGAGTGGCATAGAAAAGTTTCCTTACTAAATCTTCAGCATCATCACTGATAGGGTGGAGTTGAAAGAAAGCCCAAAAATTGTCCATATGATCTTTGACTCTAACCCCATCATTACTAGTGAATCTAGGGAGCCATTTTTCATACCTGGAGGCATTTGTCGAGGGTAACCCGAAATTTCACTCATATCCAAGGGTTTAAAATTACCTGGGTCCCATTGAGAAGCCATGTCTAGCTTTATCATTAGTGGAGTCGCTAGATAATCCTTCTAGGGATTATCAAAGGGAAAAGAGGGAATCACCCTCAGTGGAGTCGCCATGTAAGCTTTGAAAAGTGAAAGGCTTTGAGAAAAAAGCTTACCTAAAATTTGTCGTTCGAGGAAAATTGACTCGATGTTCCTCGGCAGTGGCGCCAAAGATGTTATCGCGCAATCTGTACTTGTCGAAGTCTAAAGGCAAGTAGGCCTAGATTGGCGTAACACTGAAGTAGCCTTGTCATTGTCACCCCAATAGGGTACCTCTTTCTATTTAGGAGGAAATACTCACTCCAAGGGAGACGTCCCAGGACCTAGTTGGTTGAAGGAGGGAAAGAAAAAGTAAAGGTGTACTACCCCTCTCTCTAGGTCACTCAAATTAGTCTTAAGTCTTGAAGGATAAAGCAATAGGCTAAAAGTATACCTGCCCCTTGCCAATACAACAGAAAAAGTTAGGGCAATGATAAATGATAATAAATGCTTCAACAAGACTTATAGTTTATAGAAATGATTGCTGCAAATCAGTGTGTGAAGCAAATGATAAACAAGTGGCAGAAATAATCAATGATGACAGCTGTTATAACATCCAGAAAATGCACTTGAGTAGACAATATAGCAAGGTATTTTAGGTAGCAAAATGATATCACTTTGTCTCATGCAAGATCTAGATATATGTTAATCAATCTGAAAATAACGTTCATCAGGCTGTCCAAGATGACTGAAACAGCAGCAAATCAGAGTAATGACAGCAGTAATTAAGCTTCAGAAATGTACTTCATGAAGGCAATTAAACACACATTTTAACACTTATTTATAGTTCCTTGCCTTATACAAATTCTGGGCTGATTTAGATGGTTAGTAGGCTGATATAAGCTGCAAAATGATAGCTGTAGCAGTGATTATGATAGCAACAAGTCAGCTGTTAACATTTCTAGACTAGGTTAGCAAGTTAGTTTAGGTTAGTAGGGTATCAAGCAGATGCTGCTGCTATGCTGCTGACGATGAGTGGTGATGCGTGGTGGAGAGGAGGGGCTCTATCTGCTCAATGTGGGCTCTGTCGGTCATCTGGCTCTCGGCACTCCATATATGCTACCTGCAGGCCTCGAGACATCATCTCCTTAGTTACCCCTAGGTCAGGGGGGTAATAGGTCACACCTCATCAGAAGAATGAATGCAAGTGAATGAATACATATGAGTGGAAAGACTCTCTGCTTCCTCTATTTATATGAGAGGTAAGGGAGGCTAACAATACAATGTGGGCCTTAACACTTACAAGCACCTACAATGAGCACTTATAGGCCAACACAAATGAGACGCTACACTCATTATTGATCATCATGCTTTCTATCCTTCCTTGATGATGGTTGATGAAATTACCCGAAACATCCAAAATTTTAAAATTTCATGCAGTCTCGGTCCAAAGCATTATGGACAACTTTACTCTCTGCAAAAGACTAAAAGATACAATGTATATATTAATTTAGTTATCAATTCATTTTCGAAAATTTATATATAGAGTAGTTGTGCAACTATAGTGACATCTGATTATGTTCCTTTACCAAAAGATGGATCTGAAGGGACTAGACTAAGTTGGCTATTTTTTAATTTAATATTAATACTAACAGCTTTTAAAATCTGCATGGCCTTTCTTAGTTACTTTCCTAAAATAGTTTATAAATAGTGAATCCATTCAATAGATGCTAAGCAAGATATAGAGCAACTTCAACACCTACCCAGCTCGTATTTGATTTATATATAATAAATAAAATCTATGGAACTTGTAGCTTAAGGCATCACTACTGGTTTAAAGTTTAAACATCAGTTATATGTTGTGAGTGAATTCTTATACTTCAGTACGCAATGAATCAAACATTGATTTGGTTGAAATTTAGCTAATTTAAAAGCATACAATTAATGTAGCCTAAGATTGAAAAACTAAAATGTTTTTTGTCATGACTTTTTTTCTCCTATACCTTGTTTCACAATTAATTAAACAGGAAAATGCAAATACTAAGTACCCGCAGCTTTTATACGAGGCCAAGGTTTATGGAATTGTTCAAGGAGGAAGTAAGAGTTCTGTTATCCAAGTTCTCGTGGATAATTTTGTTGTTACCATCATTTGTTTCATTAACAGTATTTTCTGTTTTTCAAGCTCTGCATGAACAGTCTTTAAACATGATTCTGGGTTTGTTGCAGCTGGAATCCCAAATGTAAGATGGTATGGAGTGGAAGGAAATTATAATGCGATGGTTCTTGACATTCTTGGACCAAGTCTTGAAGACTTATTCAATTGTTGTGATCGAAAATTCTCTTTGAAAACTGTATTAATGGTCGCTGATCAGCTAGTGGGTATCTTTGCTCTTTGTTCCAGCTTGTGCAACATTTACTTTCATAAGTATTTAGTTTTCTTCCAGTGTCACGGAGTAGGCTGTAGTTGCATTAAGAAAACCAAGTGTGAATTTGCAGTTTTGTATCTATAGCATGCAGAGTGATGATTTTCACACAATAAACTATTCATTATTTCCCCTTCTATTTGTTGTAATGTCTTTTTTGGAAGTGATGACTACGAATTTCCTAGTTTTTGGTTTTAGATTAACAGGATGGAATATGTCCATTCAAAGAGCTTTATTCATCGTGATGTAAAGCCTGAGAATTTTCTCACGGGTCTTGGGCGAAGAGCAAATCAGGTGATTTCTTTTAAAAATATGGCATAAATGACAATCTGTGTTTTGGTTACAGATGAGCATAATAAAATCTATTTGGTTGGAATCTGTTTTCAGTATTATTTTCCTTTCTTATCCAAAATGGGTTTTCTACAATGGGCAATGTTGATACTGATAAAATTGTTGATAAGAGTTTTTCATATCAAATTGTGTTATGTGCCAGTGCATCAACATGATGATCTGCATGAGTTGTGACATTGATGGTGCATTTTCTGTTTTCCTAATGTATCAGGATTAAAATCCATGGTGTGTGATGCATATTTCTGGTTATCACATAGTTCAAATTACCTTGTCTAATGGTTAGATGTGTCTGTTCATAATTGGTTTACAGGGAAACTTATCTATAATGGTAAAAAAGATACCTCTACATACCAAAACAGAATTGAAGATTGCTGTTTTACTGGCTGTGGATCTTGATCCCATTCCTCTGCAAGAAGGGGGATCTCAAACAGGTCTTCGGCAAGAAGATGACAGAAATACAAATCCATGAATATGCTGCTGTTAATATTATTGTTATTATTATTTTCTTTTAGTTGCAAAAAGCCTCATATATCACATTATAAATCAACATACAAGTACATCAAGATTGTTACATCTTAGAGCCAAAGAGCAGTCAAACAAGAACCCCTGTCAATATAAGCAAGGGAAGTATATTTACTTTCTCCCTGACCTGAAGAATGTCTACATCTTTCCTAAAAGTGGCAATCCTGTATGATAACTAGACCACCAAATCTAATCTAAATGAGGAGTCTAGACACGTTCCAAGTTGAATGAAGTATATATCTCATTAAAAGTTGCTTGACAGCATCATTTCCATAAGAAAGAGATACTTCTCAAGCGTGTCACATCCCACATTGTCCTACCTTCCTGCCAAATCATTCATTTATCCTTGAACACAACAACCACCTTTCCCATGTAGAGGAGCAACAAAGAGAATATGATATTCAGCAACAACCTAGCCCCAAAACATGCTGGAAACATCAACAATTCTGTTACTTTGAATCATAGCAAACTTTTCTAAGACCTCTACTTTGTAACTGGATTAACTGTTTTTATGATGTAGGCAGATATACCCCAACCCTGCAAGATCAGAGATCCTTCACAGTGGAATCAAATCTTTGGTGCAAGGTTGGGCAATGCAGATTCTCAAAACAATTGCTGCATAAAAAACTTGCAGCCACATAATGCCATTATGCCATTGCTATAGAGACTGCACATACACACAAAATTTCTTCCGCAGAAGAATTAATGAAGGTGGCAGAACAAGATTATACATAGATCTACATCCAACCCATCCCTCAACCACAACGTTTGTTTTCTTTCAACCAAAATTAACCTTCTCATGGACCATCTCCACAACAGAAACTTAGGCATAGCTTAGCCTACTAATAAAATATTTACTGGACAACAGATTTCCCTCGCAACCTATGGGTTATAGGCCCACTGTATTTCGCAGCCAATAATCCTGCACAATAGGTTAATAAAGTTGCACCATTCACACTGGAAATTATAGTTTCAATGCACAAGTTTTCACACAGATTTTTCTCTGCACAACTCTTATACCCAACAAAATCTTGTATGGTTTGTTATCACAGGATTTGTACTTGTGCAAAGCCCCCACAAGATACCTATCTTGTGTAACAATTAGAGGTCTCTACCACTGTCACCTAAGTAGATACTTCCCTCGTTTTAGTGATGGAAGGAGGTCCAAAACAAGGGAGGCTTCCCTAGTGACCTCAAGGGATCAAGTAGCAAGATTAGTCAAGCCTACAGCCCCCTATCTTGGTCACTTAGATGTTAGAGGCTAGGTCTAGGAGAGGTGAAGAGGAAAACAAGGTCATTGGTTCACCTGTACGAGACAAGAAACAATCCAAAGAATATAATAGACAATTATCAAGTTTCATAGCTCATTATTCACCTTTAGGCACTAGATAATCATTAACACCAATTGCTGTTGCAAATTTACAGCAGTAAACGAATGTATAGCAGCACTTAATGTTTTGTAACAACAATAGGCAAAAGCACCCAGAAAATTAGCAATTGTGCATAAGAATTAAGCCTTCAACAAGTGCAACAACATCCCATTTCTAAACAATGATTCTGAGTAACTTTAGCCACAATATTAAGTAAGTATACAACAATTACTTCAATCCCTAATGGCTGTAGCAAACATTTATAACAGCAGAAATTAAATTCACTTGTTTTCTAGGGTTAGAATTAGTAAAGTTAGTCAAATCGCTTTGAGGGAAAGAGAGTAACAATTCTAAAAATATTTTCACCACCAAGAGAGATCTAGACTAGTTCCATTGTCTTTCTAGGGCTATGGAGTCAAGCATGCAACACTTTGAAGAATGAATTATATGGTCAAGAAGAATGAGGTTTCAAACCCTAAGGTGCAAAGCCTCTTGGGCCTTAGGACTTGTTGCCTCTCTAGTTGCACTAGGAAGGATTGATGGATGAACCACAAAGATTGAACAAGACACTTGTTCAAAATTCAAAGTTCAGAAGTCTTGCAGGGCATTATTGCCCCTTCATTCCTCTTCTCTTCTTCTTCTTTATGCATGATCCATACCTCCATGGGGGAATTTAAATAAAATGAGTTAGCATGAGGTCTTTTGTACGTAAAAGACTCAGATCCCGAAGACTTGGTAATTAGTGCATTACTCTAGATTTTTTTTTTCACTTGGTTAATTATTCCTCGCTTTTCAGTGATTTATAATTTTCTAAGTTTTTTCACTCATTCCTCCAAAGCTGGAGTATGTCCTAATGGTTAGGCCTTGGTGTGTTATGTCTGAGTCTAGTGTCAATTGTATATTGCCATGCTAATCATCTACCCAGAGTCTTACTGTAACGTTACCAAGCCAATATGCCAGGAACATCATGGTTTTGGGTGTCTTTTTAAACTTTTACTGGTTGTGGCATTTCGTCAAACACTTTGTTGATTTACTTGTTTGTATGTGTTTACTTGTAGGTTGACCTCTTGATTTCGGCCTTAGGGTTTATGATGATGAATTTATATATGTGTTGCAACA
>SNQJ01S0111495.1:0-28797 GCA_010110895.2 Picea sitchensis | reverse complement strand
TTCTGGTTGTAGCCAGAGAATTGGGGAGTTGGAGCTTCCCTCAGGTTGTAGCCTGGGAAACTAGGGGGTTGGAGCCTCCTTCCAGTTGTAGCTGGAAAACAAAGGAAGTCGGTGCTTCCAATGAATGTAATTCTTCAATACATATAAGAAAAATCATTTCGTGGTTTTCTCCTGATTTGGGTTTCCATGTAAAACACTGGTGTACTGTGTATGTGTGTGATTGCTTATTTCTTACTGCTCATTATTGGATAATAATTCTACATTGATATAACATTTGAAGAAAAAAGATTATAATTATGCTATTATTGATTCACCCCCCCTCTCAGTAATCCAATGTGTTGCAGTAGCGTCGAAGAAAAAGTACCATTGTTCAGTTAACAACCTCTGTCTATCCATCAGTCTGTGGATGGAAAGAAGTGCTCGTATTCAACTTGGTGTCCATTATTCTCCACAATATTCTCCAAAAATCCCCAAGGAATCTAGTATCTCGATCCGAGATAATGGATGTGGGTAACCCAAAGTGAACCCAAACATATTAAAAGAAGAGATTAGCATTCTTCTTAGCACTGATCTTATTTTTAAATGACATTAAGATACAAATCTTGTTGAACCTATCCACTACAAAATACAAATAGTCATGACCCCTTTTCGACATTGGTAAACCCCATACAAAATCCATGGAGATACTTTCCCATGGATGGGATGGAACAGGAAATGGTGGGTATCGCCCCATATTTCTATTAGTGGGATTACAAGTAGAACACATCACAGACCCCTTTACATATTTAGTTACAATTTATTTCATATGAGGCTAGTAACAAAACCTCTGCAGATGAGCCATAGTTTTTCCTACCCAAGAATGCTAGACACAAGAGAAGTGTGAGCTTCTCATATTACATGGACTCATTCACTTGTAGGAATACATATCTTTCCAAGATGGTAGAGTAGTTTTCCCTACAGATAATAGTTCTCTACCTTGTTACTCGTACCCTTCTTGTACTTGATTACCAAATGAAATTGTTGTAGGAAACCCATCCATATGTAATGTTGATATTGTTTTAGTTTGTTTTGTGCTTGGAGATACTGTAAGGGTTGATGATATGAATGTATGATGTTTTCCTTCCCTAACAAGTAGTACTTCCATTTGTTTACGCTTTGAACTAATGCATACAACTCTTTATCATATGTAGGATAGTTAACAACAACTTGGTTAAAAGTTTCAGAGTGGTAAAAAATAGGCTTACGATATTGCATCAATATTGCACCCATGGTGTATTCATTGGCATATGTCTCCATATCAAAGGGTTGTTTAAGATTAAATGGTTATAACATTGGTGCGATATTGATCTTTTCCTTCAAAGTGTCGAAAGATTTTTATTGCTTTCCTCCCCACTGAAAAGTGTTCTTCACATTGGTTAAGGCATGCAAAGGAGATTCTATAAAGGAGAAGTTTGAAATGAATCTCCTCCAATACTGGACTGCACCTAATAAGATTTGTATCTCGATTACACTTTTGGGATCAGGCCAATTTACAATTACATCAATCTTGGAAGGATCAGTTTTTAATTGTCCTCCTCCTACAATATTACCTAAGTACACAAGTGTAATCTTACCAAATTCACATTTGGACAATATTACATAGAATGTTTCCCTTTGCAAAGTATCCAATACTTTCTTTACATGCCTTACATGTTCATCCCAAGTCCCATTAAATATAATAATTTCGTCTAAATATACAATCACAAAATCATCTAGAAAAGGCCTAAATACAGCATTCATCACATGCATGTGCTATAGCGGGAAAACCCCTCTACGGACTACACAAAGGGCCTAAAGTGTAGGCAGAGCTAACCGTCTAAAGTCTACTACTTTTTATCACTATCCCAACATTACCCCACAATCATACATAAAAGACAAGAGAGAGGGATCCAGTAGGCCTACCTTAAACTCCGTGTCCGGTGTCGATCCCTTTGCGCTTGGTTGTTTCTTGACTGCAAATATCCTCCCAAGGCTAACCTGCATTCATCAAAATACAAACAAGAATCTACAAGCATGCATTCTACATATGGATTAGTGGGTTAGACATCATAAACAAGAAATGTAAACAAATCATATAAGTTTAAGACGTCATTTGGTGGGACGGAAAAAGTATTTCTTTATATTAATCTGAAAAAAGTCGCTTACAACATGAGACTGACACTGCTCCTCAAACTTGGTCCTGGGCTCCTCTTCACCATGCACCAATGGATTCCACGTATTATTATCCTCTTCAGTTCTCTCTTAGGGAAATGGTAAGGGATTTACAATTGGGGCAAAGGGGGATTGATGAAATGGGAAAAGTTTCTTTGATCTCGTGCTTCTCCTTGCAATGGGACCCCAACCCCTTATTTTATAGGAAAAAAGGGACAGTAACAGTTGGGGTGACTAGCTATGGGTAGTCAAACGGTTAAGTAACGGCCCATAAACCAGTATCCTATGCAAATTTCCACATTTCATGATATTTTGTGAGTGTACTTGGGCTGTAGTGGCTCAGCAAGCGTGTGTACGTGGGCAGTAATGGTGCAGGGCGCATACACCTTCAAAATGATGGTTTTTATAAAAGTTGTTCAATAATGGATTGGTAAATGTAGAAATTTAGATGGCATAATGCCAGGTATGCATGTCAGGTGCAATTTAGGTTTATAACATATCCCCTAATATGTCAGGTCAAAAGACCATCTGATGGCCGAAATAAATTACAAATATTCACCACTGTATGACGCGAGTGAGCCCAGGGGCCAGATTTCAGGAGGTGCCATCTGCAAAAATAACAATTTGTCTCACTGAGGCGGACATACCCATGATCAGGATGAAATAAAATCATGGCTTCCAATCAAATACACTATAAATCCATGTCATATAACTATATAAAGTGTAGCTGCGAGAAGTACACAATGGATCTACATCTCAAAATCAAAATATATACATGTATAGTATACATTTTTAGGAAGCCAATGATGCTTGATGGCTGGAGATGAGGCCTTCAGAGCTCGAGCAACAACTTTAGAATCTTCAAAACTCAGGTAGGAGTGTAATATGAGTGTACAAATTCACTACTCATAGGTCTTCGACGGCTCGTCAGGAACAGATAATAGGATCATGATGATCAAGCATAGAACTTCATTGATTTTGAGCAAGGACTTGATTGGTATTTTAGGGTGTCTGGGCATGAGGACAAGAGACAAACTGCAGAAGGGCCAACTCCAGTTTAGTAAGACTTCCCTCGGATGAAATCACAAAAAAAGATGAGACTTGGGCAACATGACATTGACATAAGTTCACGATGCAGGAGGCAAAGAGAACTCTCCATATGTTTGGAAGGGTAACCAAACTGAGGAGGACACAACTCTATGTCACGAGAACAACTTCCTACGGTCATATTGAATCCTAAGTCTTGACGAACAAACAAGAGGATTTTCTTTGTCCAAGGGTGATTCATTTTGCTGTCAACAAAAAGAAAATACTTTTCCCTTCCTCTTTTTGGGGTATATTTGATTTTTTTGTCTTTTTCAATAATTTTGGGAAGATTGAAAAAGAATAAAGAGTGACACGTTACAAAGGAGGATCGAGTGTCGCAGACATACTAGCTCCAAGCTCAAGGAACACATGGACGCTTAGAGAAAGGGGACATATGGAGAAAAAGGACACTCGAAAAAAATCATCCATGGGTCAAGGTGTCAAGACGCAAAGCCAAAGTGCTACAAGGCTTGCCTATAAGACATGATTTAGATGGTTCAGTTGAGAGCAACATGGAACCAACATTAGGCCAAAGACGCAAGAATGTAAATGTGATTAATAAGACACAATGATAACGTCCTTCGATGTTATTTTAATGAGCCTAGAGAAGTTAATATCGATGGTTTTTCATTTTTAGAGAGTCTAAAAAGGCGTAAAAGGAGACTCCACTGGGGTACCTTTTTCGAAGGTAGTCTAGTCGGTTCGAAAAAAGGGGTAAACTAGCACCGAACATACGTCTATTCAAAATCATTTTAACGAGTGTGACAAAGACAATATCACTCGAAAATCTTTTCATTTTTAAGGAGTCTTAAAAGAGCTTAACTATGGACTCCTTCAGGGAAGTTCTTCTAGACCAATTTAATGAGTGTGACAAAACAAGGTCACTTGACTATCTTTTCAATTTTAGGGAGTTTGAAAAGATATTAACTATGGTCTTCATGGGGGTTCCTTTTTCGTAAGTTTTAGTCCCTCATGCCCAAAAAAGGGTTAAATCTATACCCGAGAATACTCTTCTAGAGAACCGAGGCTCCTAGAGTATACCTTTGTTCGTTCTTTTGACAATATAGACTGAAAAATGGGTAAACTACCACTGGACAGATGTTCCTTCAAGTTTCAGTTTAGCGAGCATGAAGGGAAACAAGATTGCTCGACAATCTTTTCATATTTAGAGGGTCTGAAAAGGGCTTGAAATAAGACCCGTTGTGTTTTTGGAGTCCTGAGGGTGAGTTCAAGAGTGATAATGAATCACGCAAATGAGGCTCATACTCATAATTAGGAAAAACTAATAAGGACTCCCGAGCCTATAGTCATTAGTGATGGCATGAAAACCAAAATGCAACTAGGATCTACCTAGGGCATCCATGTGAAGGTAGGCTCTACCACTAAATTACAACACTTCTAGAGAAAGAGTGAGGGTTCTGTGTCGCAATTCGGTGGGATCGATCCTATGGAAAAGAAGAAAAGACAACAAGGTGCAAAAAGTGGAGGTGGAAACCTAACTTACATGCACAAAGTTGGAAAAATGACTTTTCACCAAAATACCTTTAAAATGACCCAACTCTCAAAAAGTTTCCCAATACCCAAAGTAACACTTATCGTAACATTCCATAAGAAACTCATGAACCATACTAAATGATTTTTAAGTTAGAAAAAACAACAAAAGGGTTCGAAAAAATGACAAAAAGGGCCAAAAAAGTCTATAAATAGAAGTTTGACAACTAATTATCACTATTATGAATTGAGAATTGACCAAAAGTCAAAAAACACCCCTTTGTCAAAATAATTGATTCTGGGAGCTTCAGTGGATGAAACAAACTTCTTCTTGGACCAAGTAAGTACAAATTAGCCCCTCCTACATTTCCATTCCTCCTTTTTGTATTTATTTTTGTTTTTTGGGAGGGCGTTGACCTTTAAATATGTCAGCCCTACATGTACATGGGATTTCCTAGGACAACACACATATGTCTGCGTACAAATGAAACTCTGCATGTGGGAATACATGACTATATCCACTACAACCCACATATACCCTCCAACATGTGAACAAAATTTAAAATTCAAGAGTTAACTCTCCATGATTTTGTCTTTTTCCAGGATGTATGTTCATTAGAGAGAGAGGGAACATGAGGACTTTGATTTTTTGGTCTCAGAAGACCCTGTTGCTGTCGTTGTCTTATCACAATGTGTGTTTCTAAAGTTATTCTAGTGTATTGATAGATTATTGGCATCCTGACATAGAGGGATTCATGCTTGAGGGGCATTCGTTGACTCCAATGACTGAGGAAATTTACTTTCTGACTGGTCTCTTGAGGAGACGGGATCCAGTCAACTTGCACACTTTCCCCCCTGGGCCACACAACATCGAGGAGTTGATTGGAATCCACTGCGAGGATGGTACTGAGAAAGTAGGTTCTCAGGTGCCTATTCATAAGATCAAAACCCTACTGTTGAAAGCGATTATTATACTCATTGGGAGGATAACTGGATCTGCAGCTTTGCATCAGTCTTACTGGGCGCACATGCATTGTGTAGTTCAGTGCTTAAATGCACAAATTTTTGACTGGATCACAACCATGCTGACATGCATGAATAGACAATTGACAGATTTTCGAGTGCGGGTGCATAGGAACTTCAGGTTTGGGACCTTTTTGTGCTCTTTCTTATTTGAGAGGTTACCAAGCATTAGTCCTCGAGAGACTATATGAGGGAAAAAGGCCATTCTCCTGGTGCTATGTAGATGGGCGGTGTTGTTTCCGTGACAGGGGGGAGGGAGGACCATTGAGGCCTTCGATAACAAGTTTTGACTAGTGGTCTCCGCAGATTTCGGCGATAGAGGACTACCCCTATGATGAGATCGACTTCTACAGGGTCCCTGACATGGTCGTATCTCCCAGAGTAGAGCGAGGAGAGTTAGGTATGATTGTTTTTTCAAATGTATTTAATTTTTATTTCTTTATTTATATATATCATTGTTTTTTGTACCAGAGTATCTGACAAGTATGTATCCATTATGTGCAGATGTGGGACCAGTACCTCCAACAGATTTTGTAAGGACAAGGCAACATCCTCGACCAGAGGCAAGACCAGTAGCAATAGGGGGGCCTCCAGCTAGAGAGGCAAATAGAGTTTTGAGACGGGTGGAGCGGAACCTTACCGCTCTCACTCGCACAGTCCCAATGGCAGAGATCGAGGATATTCCACCATCGATGCAACCTCATGTAGTTGGGGTGCCACGGACCTAGGTCCATCTTTTTTAGTGATTCACGAATGTTGTTGTTCACTATGGTAGGGCTAACATGCCCCATCCTTATCTAGGCTAGACTACTTACATGCTGAGAGCACCTTTTGTATATTTTTGAGGGCATAAGTCCCATGACTCTAACTGGACATATTTTTGAGGCGCTTGCGCCCACCCATGTACTCTGATATTTATATATATATATATGGATATTTTTCATCTTTTTATGTCTTATGGATTACATATATTTTACAAATGTATTTACATGTGCGTGTGTGTTCTTTTTCTTACATGTGTGCAATATGCCAATCTAATATATGATTAGCTAGAGTATCTGTGATTTGATTCAATCTCCTAGGAACATGGATATACCTAATGTAATCAAATCTCCATTCTAAGAGACATACCCTAAGTAATCATCGGTGTAGAGTCAGATCGTGAACTCGGTAAACCATATTTAACTGGGACACAACTAGATGATCATCTAAGTAGACTCTGAGGTGAGAGATACCATGCAACAAAGCGTCATGAAGAAACTATAGAACTGTGTTGTACTCGGAGACATTGTTTGTGGCGTCACCTAAACAGATACCTCCTAAATATAGCAATTGGCCTTAAGGTGTGAAAATCACCCAAGCTACGAAAGAAAGCCTCCAAGTGTGCCAGCTAGAACCATCCAGGAACCCAATGAACACCTCTGATTCACTTGACATATGCCACAATGAAAAACATGACATCAAAAATGACACATCCATAAAACTAAAAGAACAATGTACAAGAACTATGCATATGCTACAAGAAGTCACCCAAGGTGACCCACCTATGAGTAATACGTATTGAGGTAGAGCCCATTTCTAGGCTTCGCTAAAGAATTTCCCTCAAAATCCACTAGATGATAAGCACCCGTATTTAGAACCTCCTTCGAGATGAAAGGTCATAGGCTAGGACAAGGTCTCCTTTAGAGAAAATTTAAGGATGAACGAACCAATCATACTGACACTTGACTTTATGTTTTTGAGCCTCGTTAGCCAAGGCTGCATCCCAATGCTGCATCCCAATGCTGCTCATCAAGATGCTTAAGATATAATAAACGTTCTTCAAGCGGTGAAATGTCTAGCAATAATTGTACTTCCAACTTTAGAGAGGGGATCCGACACTCTATAGGAAAGACTGCTTCTAGCTCGTAAATGAGTTGAAAAGGTGAGAAATCGTTTGCAGTACTAACAGAGATTCGGTAGGCCCATAATACCGAGTACAACATCAAATGCCAATTTGACCTGGCCCAATTGATCGTTCGTTGTAAAATAGTCTTCAAGGATTTATTCACAACTTCTACCTAACCATTCTATTGTGGGTAGTAGGGTTATGAATGTTATTTCCTCAACCCAATATTTGATGTTAAGTTGGACATCATTTTTTTCTGAAAGTGATTGTCATGGTCAGTGACAATCTCTCTCGAGATGTCGAACCTTGATATTATATGGTTAAACAAAAAGAGAGTTGCAATCTCGCCATCATCTTTAAATGTGGGCATAGCTTCGACCCACTTTGTGAAGTAGTCTACTCCTATGATGATATAATTGTGCCCCCTTGCGGAAGGAGGGTTGCATGTAGCATAATCAATCCCCCACTTGGTGAAGGGACCAACTGTGATGACAGGAAACATGGGAGAGGGGCGTGCTTTCATATTCTGAGAGATGATTTGACATGGGTGGCACTTCTTGACCGATTCAACACAATCTTTGAGTAATGTTGGCCAAAAGTAACCAGCTCGTAGAATATTTTGGGTTGTTGCCAACCCAGAAAAATGACCGCCACCTGCTCCAGTGTGGAAAACATTAAGCATGATTTCTGCTTCTTCATAGGTGAGACACCGATGAAGGATGCAATCTACACCTTGACGATACAAAGTGTCCTCGAGTATGAGATAGTTTTTGGCCTGATGGCATATACGACAATGCTCATCACGAGAAGCAGAGGTAGGGAACTTCAAAGTATGGATATAGACTAGTATATCTCTGTACCAGGGGTCTGAAGATGCGATCAGAAACATGTCTCCTTTGATAAGAGACTCTTCGGGTATAACATCACTTGATTCAACCGAAAGTTCTGAAATGAGTTCCGAAAAGGCCAACGACTTTTTGGATTTCACCGAAACAAAATCCAAGTTGAATTCCTGGAGGATAAATATCCATTTATTGATATTTTTGCTAATCACACATCGTGTCAACACGTATTGAAATGGATTCACAATGACGATGACAGTGGTTTTGCGAAACAATATGTAATGATGGAACCGTTGGACAGCATGAACCGCTGCCAACACAAGTTTTTCAATGTGGGAATAATTGAGTTCTGGTCCAACCAAACCTCGGCTCAGATAATAAATCACATATTCTAAGATCAAATCATCCTCCTGAACCAAGACCATACCGATGGATGACTCTGCAATGGCCAAGTACAATAAGAAATCTTTATTATAATTTGGTGGTCAAAGAAGAGGGGTAGGCATGAGGGCGCATTTCAATGCTTTAAAAGAGTGTTGAGCGACTTCATCCCAATGAAAAGGAACATCCTTCTTCAGTAAATAGATAAAACCATTTGTGATCTTGGCATAGTTCACGATGAAATGCCGTAAAATGTTCGCTCTTCCCTGTAGACTCTGAAGCTGAGGGATTGTGCACGGGGGAGGCAATTGAACTATTTCCTCAACCTTTAGAGGATCGACCATGATCCCTATTTTCGAAGCTATAAAACCTAGAAGATGACCCGATGTGACACAAAAACTACATTTGTTTGGATTCAAGCGGATCTGGTAGTAGCGACATCGCTCAAAGATAAGTCGGAGGTGTGCAGGATGATCATCTCTCTTGCAAGATCGTGATGCTAAATCATCGAGATAAGCCTCGACTATGTGTTTGAGGTCATGGAAAGAAAAATACATGGCCCACTGAAACGTAGCTCCAACATTTTTCAGACCAAAACGCATCTTTTGATAAGTGAATGTATCCCACGGACAGATGAAAGTGGTTTTTTTTTGGTCTTCGGGCTTGATCTATATCCGATTGTATCCCGAAAAACCATCGATGAAAGAAAAGAATTCACAACCTACATATTCATCGACTATCTGGTCAATAAATGGCATGGGGAAATTGTCTTTTGGACAAGCCTTGTTCAAATCATGGAAGTCTATACATACACGAATCGTACCCTATTTTTTATTGACTAGAACGAGATTTGACACCCATTGAGTCAATTGGATGGGATAGATGAAACCAACTTGGAGTAGTTTCTCTACTTCAGCCTTAATAGATGTTTCTTTCCTAGGATTGACTAGATGAATCTTTTGTCTGACTGTCTTAGCATTAGGATATGTCATGATTTCGTGTTTGACGATTCTTGGATCTATGTCTGGCATTTCCTCGTAAGACCAAGCAAATACATCGTGGAATTCCTTAAATAAATCTGTGTAGATTTGAATCTCCTCGGGGGAGCAGTCCACTCCGATGAAGATATTCTCCATGACACCATGGATTCTAGAGATATCGATAGGTATCGTTTCAACAATGTTTTCCATATTTCCTTCAGCATAAACAATGTGCATAGCCAAAGGATTGATAGGACAAGCCTTATCTCTAGTCATAGTCAAAGTGAATTCACCTGCTTCAATTCTTCTTAACTCTGGGAGGAAGTAAGATCGGTGATGGAGATCATCCGGGTCTGTTTGGACTAGTCATTGCCTCAATAATCACCTCATCTGAGAGAAAGACTAAGTCTAAAGAATCAGTATCGGCGAGTGAACCTTGAGCCCATGTAGGCTCGAGAACTGGATCCAACTTCTGTGAGGGAGTCAGATCAGGGTCGGAGAAAGCTTGCTGAACTATAGAGTACACAACTTCTGCCATGGAAAAATGCATGGCCATGCCATTGTGCCCTGTCCCTTCCATCATGGTTGATGGGGAAGGAAGAGTCCATGGATCGTTAAAGTAATTCATGCGAAATGATGAGATTTGAAATATTTCCGCCCTAGGCTGGTCAGGGACATCCGACATGTAATGGACATTGTCGGTCGGAGGCAGGTAATCAAAATTACCGATCAAATTTGGGCACAAACCAACCCCTACATTGACAATGTCGGGTTGAGGGTTATCAATCATTGGGACCGTGGATAACCCCGATGAAGGGTCGGGACGGGAGAAGGATAACTGATTAATGGTCACGATCCGACCCTCGTGTGGAAACAAAAAGACCCGAAAAAATGTCGTGACCACTGCTTGCATAGCATAGGTCCAACTCCTTCCAAACAAGAGATTTAAGTCGAGAGACACATCAACCACTTCAACTTTGACGTACATGGTCTTCCCTCCTAACTGCATGAGAAAAGAGGGGATGATTCCATGTGGTCGGAGAAAACGACCGTCGAAAGAGGTAAGAAGGGTAGGTGATGGAGAAAAAATGGGTTGTTTGATGGCCTTCTAACATTTCAAAGACATCATGCATGTCGAGGCACCCTCATCAAACATAGTGCGGAAAATGTTCCGAGTAAACGTTTTCGTGGTGTAAGCCACTACTATATGAAAATCTACGTGGTAAGGAAGATGAGGTTTTAAGTCGGTCGTATCAAGCATGATCGTTCTCAGATTACAAGTATCATTGCATCCTAAGGCAACTAATAGATCCTTTCTCTGGGAAGGGAAGCTCTGGAAGACTTCCAAAGATGACATCGCACAAGGGGTTTGTGACAAATCCTCCACCACAGAGTAGTTCTGGGCGGCCCTTGCATTTGTGTTGTGAGAAGATTTCTTGAACGCACCTTTGGCGATGCGTGTCATTTTTTTTCCCAATGTCTTCTCAATATGGAGAGGAAGAGATGGGTTTTTGGATTCTTTACCCTTCTCAGGGGTGTTTGGCATTCCATAGTCGCGTGTCCTATTCATTATGTCAATGCTACCTTTCATCATGTACACATTCATGGACAAAGGATTACTCAAAGATGGAGGGGTCCCTGACCAACCCCTTTTTCGCCTGAAGAGGCTTGAGATAAATTTTTCCCATGCAGAAGTGGATTCGTTAAAATGGCAGGTGGTTGTTGTGCCAATAACTTCTGGGCCTTCGCAAGCCAAGGGAAATAGTGATTTGGATGGTCTTCCTTGCAAATATTACAAGGATACTTCAAATTTTTCTTTTCATTGTTTCCCTTGCCAACATTATTGGTAGGTTTCTTATCCCCTTTACCCTTCTTTTGTTGTTTCTTCTTTCCATCAGGCTGCTAAGTGGCCTTTGGGTTTGTTGATTTCACATTGCGTACATCCAACGTTTGAGTAGGGGGAGCAGTCGAACTAGTGGTCTGTCTAGCTGTTGTCTGTTGTATTGCCAATTGCTGCAACTGATTCAAAAACTGATCAATGGGATTCATTTGCATTGAAACTACAATACCATCAGAATGTGGTCTAGATCTTTGTCTGGTATTGTCAAGTATCAACCGTGGTGCATCTGGAAAAAATTCGTAAAGTAGACCAGACTGAGAGTAAATAAGTTATAGTTGTTGGGTGCTCATTATCGCTTCTTCCTCTAAAAAGACCCCTGAGGTTGCGACATCTTTAGATAAATGAGGTACCAAATACCTAAGGAACCACTCTAGCAGGAATGCTAGTGGGACTGGCACTTTTTTAAAACTCTTCTGGCGTCTCCATTCTCGGATGTGATCTGATATATGGTCTTCTTTTGTCTTCTCAAATTTGGCCAACAATTCGGTGTCAGCATCGTATCTCACAAGTAATTGGAAATGGTTTAAGACATCCATTTCCAATTCGCCAAAGGAAGAGTATCTTGAGCGATCGAGATCGATGTACCATTTCTCCACACTCCCAATGAGAGTGTGTTGAAACAAACACAACTGGACAGAGTCATCTCTGAAATAATTCGACAAGCACCATAAATGGAAGGTAGTCACATGATCGCCTGTATCTTCATTAGGCTTGGCCTCGAAATTTGGGATGTCAAAAGGAAACTTGGTCGACATAGGGGGCCAACGTGGATCATGACACATGGGGTCGTTTAATAACCTTGTCAAGTCTGGAAAGTGCAGAGTTGCCAGAAATGGTAATTTGGGTTGTTGATTGTAACCAAGGAAAAAGGAGCCTGGAGTTTGGCTGGCACCAGGTTGCCAGGAAACGTTAGGTTGTTGGCCAAGGTTCTGGTAATAACCATGGTCGTGACCAGCGTATGGATTATGTGCTTGTTGAGACGTCATCTGATGACTCTTGTAATAGAACGTAAAGGGTTGGGCTTGCGTTGCATTCCAAGGATTTTGGAAACAGTTGCCCCTTGTCGATCCGACAGGAATAGGTGTTGAGCCTTGCCCGAGGTTCGATTGGCTATGGAAGGGGTTTCCCCCAGTCGACATCCTTGACAAGGGGATTGATCCCTACCACAGATTCCAAGGTCCTTGTGAGGAAGGAATTCTTAAGTTTTCCCCCTCTGCAGGAATAGTACCCTGCATAGGATTTTGTTGTCCATAACTGGGGTTGCCCCCAACCGAGACGACAGCTGACGAGAAAGCATTGTTACCAAATGAATCAAATAAAGAGAACAATGTTGAACCTATCATCATACTATAAGTAGGAATTCCTTGACTACCTGCTCCAAATGAACTATAGTTTACGTTCGGTCCGACGGAGTGCTGGTGGGAACCGCTGAGTGAAGGGGACAAAGGAGGTATATGACCCCATCTATAAGGAAAAGCGTTATAGGGAGATTAAGTTCCCACCATGGATCCTTGCAAAAGAGCGTTGGAGCTCCTTTCCCCGAGACCTAACATTTGTAGAGTGGAGTGGGAAAGGATAGTGCTCGTACCGAAGCCAGGCATCCCATATGAGAACGGAGGGCCTGTCATACTCTGTGTGAACGGAGCAGTGATCACCGCCATAGAAGGAAATGGACCATTTCTTGAGGTAGAGGTAGTCGAGACCATATTGGTCTGGACCAATGACAGTTGACTAGGTGTTGGAACACCCCCTGTAGTGATAGACATAGAGGAAATATGAGTATTCCCTGAAGAAGTAACAACATTTGTTTCCATCATTTCTTGTGACACTACTTGACGCTCGTAAGGTTGAACTTGTACAATGATGGGCACTAATAGATCAGTGATTGGAGGGTTATACGGACCAAGAGCTTGTACTCCGAGTTCAGAAATGATTGGTTCCTCTGAAATCGAATGTTCTCCTCTCGAAGATGCATCGGGAATGATTTCTTGTAACCCGGTCGCCTCAAAAGACCCTTGCTGGTATAGTTTTCTCCTTAGCGGTGGCAGGGGTGGCTTGAGATCAACTGACGGCAGGCCCAAAATCTATCGCGACCGGTGGAGCTCCTGATCCTCCACTGTGAGAGAATATCAATGACACACTAGGTCTTTCTATAATCATTTTTTTTTTAAAATCGACACACACTAGAAAAAGTTCCTATGAGGTAAGACAAGAAGATCACTAGCTAGTTGGAAGAACTGTTACAACATCCAACACTAGAGAAACTTACCGGTGCAAGTGAAACTTGAATATGGAAGCACCCTCCAGGTATACTCTGCAAATCATGGCCCGATGTATGCCCTAGGTACCACAGTATACCCCCGTAGTCACCTGTGTAAGTCACTAAGATAAAGGAAACTAGGTTTCCAGTGCGCGAATAGTCACCAGGCGGGTACAGTCGACAGTCGGTTGGACCACAATGAGCAGGGTATCAATCCTGAGATCCATGAAGCTCTGTGGAAAATGCGATCAACGGAATCCCAAGATAAGCCCTTTATATGAATTCCCCATTATGCTTGGTCCATGTTTGGAGGGGTTATCTCTGCTACCTTTTTAAACGTGACCTCGTGTTTATACCCTTTGTTAGAGGGGGTTCTCGAATAACTTTCAGGGTTACTGGACTTTCAAGAACTCCCTATCTCAGGCTCTTATGTTTGTTTTTTGTAGCCTTGAAGAGTTTCCTCTCCAATCCTAAATCAAGGCTCTAGCCTAGACTAAATTGATGAACCCTTCAAAAACAAAGTCTAATAACTTTTAATTAGGCGTTAATTTTAGTGGTTGTCTTAAGTCAAAAGGAATGAAAGTGAAACCACTATTGTTCTTTAAGAGAGAAAAGAGAAGAGAATAAGATGACACTGGAAACAAAAGTACTTCTTTCTTCACAAATAAAGATTTTCCAATTGAAATTCTTTCACCAAACTTTTTGTAACTACTTTTCTCAGAAATTTGAAAAGAAAAACTCAAAACAAGATTTCGCTCGATTATGAGCTACTTAATGTCCTAAGAATTCAAGTAAAGAACTTAAGAAAACTTTATTTTTCCTTGGTAAACAAAGCAACTAACCTAAACTATTTTACCAAACAAAGTAATGAAATATTTTTTTTATTGTTTTATGCTTCAAAACAAGAAATTTGAAAACGAATTTCTTTTCTTCTAAAGAAAAACAAGGGAAAAATACCGACAAGATAGGACCAAGAAATAACTTCTGGCCCAATCACAGATCGCAGGGAGTCACTGACAATACTAAACAGGTAGATCCAAGCAAACTCACCAACTTGTCTAAAAACCCTATTAAAGAAAACAAAAGAAATATTTTGATGAAAAGAAAGATATGCTAAGGTCAGACCTAGGCTACAGACTACTAAAACAAAGACCAGGGCTAGATCAAGAAGACCCCTGAGAAGTATGAAATATGATAGGGAAGGGGATGACTACCTCTTCTTTGCAAAAGATCTTCTTAACACAGGCACACTATTGTCACTTCAGCAACCAGCATATGTATGCGGGTTGTCCAAAGGCAGGGTGCATATGCACGCGTTCAGGCCCACTATAGGTCGTGTACACCTCTGTAACTCCTCAAAAAAAATGAAAAAACAATAGTCTAGCACATGAAAGGAGTACTGGTACGGAAGACCAGCATCCCATAAAGATACAGAATCTCATAGAAAATCAAAAAATGGTAATCAAACTGATTCAAAGCACCTAAAAAGAAATATCCCCAAATATCCTAGAGGCATCCCCAATATGGTCGCCAATTTTGCTATAGTGGGAAAACCCCTCTATGGATTACACAAAGGGCCTAAAGTGTAGGCAGAGCTAACCATCTAAAGTCTCCTACTTTTTATCACTATCCTAAAATTACCCCATAATCATACATAAAATACAAGAGAGAGGCATTAGGTAGGCCTACCTTAAACTCCGCATCCGGTGTCGATCCCTTTGCACTTGGTTGTTTCCTGACTGAAAATCTCTTCCCAAGGCTGACCTGCATTCATCAAAAGACAAACAAGAAACTACAAGCATGCATTCTACATATGGATTAGTGGGTTAGACATCATAAACAAGAAATGTAAGAAAATCATATATCAAGTTAGATGGCCAGATGCCAGGTATGCATGTCAGGTGCAATTTAGGGTTATAACAACATGAAGGTTTCCAGAGAATTACAAAGCCCAAACAAAATAATTAACCACTCAAAAAATCCTTGTTTGGTTTTAAAGGCAGTCTTCCATGCATCTTGTTCTACAATCCTGATTTGATGGTATCCACTACGCAAATCCAACTTAGTGAAATAAACAACATTCTTTAACTGATCAAGTAAATCATATATATGAGGAAGAGGGTATCAATTTTTCACCATGATTTTATTTAATGCCCAGTAATAGACACACATTCTCCATGTGCCATCTTTCTTTGGCACCATCACAATCGAAGAACCACAAGGATATGAGTTGGGCCTGATGACCCCTTGATCCAATAAGCCTTGTACTTGCTTCTTGATATTTGTCATATCTGCAACTGACATCCTGTACATGCCCACATTAGGAAGAGGAGAATCTTGCTAAAGATGTATTTCATGTTGGATTTCCCTCTTAGGAGTTAATCCATATGGTTCTTGGAAAATATCATCATACTTAGAAACAATATCAATTAATTCTTTCATATGAGAAGGATCACATCCTTGGAAAGCATCGGATGTTCCAACATCTTTCTCCCTTATGACCATGAGTACATATCTCTTATTAGTGTTTATGCGTCTCTTCATTTTTTCTACACTAAAAAGTGTTGTGTTTACCCTCATGATGTGGGATCTAACAATATATTCCACTGCCCCCTTAGTAAGGTGATATTTTTTCTCAAGATGAAAGAATATTGTTTTTCTATAATAAAGATAAGGACTCCCCAACACTATGCCACATATATCAAGTGATACAACATCCAAATCCACTTCATCAATCAACTTTGAAGCAATAGAAAATATGACCCTACATTGCTTGGTGACATTAAGTTTTTCTTTATCACATACCCAACCAAGAGGATAAGGCTTTGGATGTGGTTTAGTATCAAGACCCATATTTTTGACAAGTGCTTTAGATATCAATTTTACTTGGGAACCGAGATCAAATAATGTATCTATCTTAGTGTGTTTAGATACAACTCTTATATGAAATAATTCATTCCTCTTTCTCTCATCATCATGAGATTCATTATTGGAGTTTGAATAGCATGAAGGGAATATTTACCTTGTACTCCAACCGTTGTGATATTTCCTTCGTCTCCTGAATCGGAACCAATATCTTGTTTCACTGTAGCAGTGGTTTTTGTCTTCCCCTTTCCATCAATTTTTTTCAGTCTCTTCTTTGGATGTAGTTTCAATAGTGTTCATCATCGTGACCACTTTTCTTGCACTGAGTGCAAGATTGTTTTCCTTCTTCTTTCTTTACAGTGGCAGTCTTCTTGTCCTTACTTTTAAACTTCTTAAATGGATTATGTGGGAAATTGGAAGGTTTCTTTGTGGGATCTTCTTGAACATGCTTTCCCCTGTTCTCAAGGTGAGTTGTTGCACACAAACTTCATCAAGACTGGTGGGGTTGTTGGCGACGGAAGTCACTCCTGGATTGCAGCAGGATCAGAGCCTGATGCCCATCAGTTTATGTCACGATTTGTTTATAAAAGGGGTGATCGAATGGAAGTTAACTCAAAACAATATTGTTCTAACTCCAAAACTAGGCCAAGTATGCATGGGCAAGTGAGGTCTTAGTCAAACTTCAGACAGTGAGTTGTAGTAAGGGTGAATAGGAGGAAGACTTGTATGAGATAAATGCAAAGGTCTATCGTAAACATCAGGTTTCTAACAGACTATAGGAGAAAACATCTAAACGCAAGATCTTCTTACATTCAAACGCAAAAAACCGAAGAATACAACAATGCAACAATAAATCCTTTATCATAACATAATTGCAATAATTCATGTGAATCAGTCAATCATGAACTCCCTCAATATGAGATGAAAACTAGATGGGGTAAGAAAATTGTTTGTCATTAAACAAGATATCTTACATACAAATGCATAACTAGAGAACTAGAGACATCTATTAAAACTTTACAATCGGGAGCTTCGCTCTACCATCGATAGATTAAGAAAAATGGCAAAATTGCCTACATATACTCAAAGAAAAACACAACAGTGAAACTGAGACACTGTATTAAAAATATTGCGTCTGCATGTCCACTGACAATATGCACATGCAGTGTCTGAACAATCATGCACCTATGACAGACCCAATCAAACTCCTGATAGTCCAGTGGATGAACCGGCGTGCTTTTAATTCATCGCCGGACTTTCCATTTATGGCGGAGATGATATCTAACAACCACCAACTACCTCAATAACTGCTTCCTTGGGACTAGGGACAACCTCGGTCAACTCTGTCTTCTAGGATGTGGCGGTCTCCTAATGGTGCAACCTAGATCAGCTGAATAGTCCTCCTTTGGATGATGCTTCGTTGGACTGCTGCACGGGGACCCCTATGGAAAACATGGATGAGGGTATGATGGGGGTGATGGCGAATAAACGGGAGTTGTGACATCGGATGAGGAATGCCACAAGGTATGGATAGGACACAGGCGGGAGCAACATGGAGTGCAGGGGTACAAGTGAATGGTGAACGGTGCTGAGTTGGAGGTGATTGGGGGGGAGAGACACATACCATGAGGGTGAGTGGATAGGTGATAGGGGAATAGGGAGGCGGTAAGTAATTTGGAAGAAGTGGGGGAAGACGCAAGGAGGAGTCGCCATGTTAACAGGGGGGAAGGACGGTACAAAAGGTGACATGTTAGGAAGGGGGCCCCACATTAATATCACATCATTCCAGACCCCCCCCCCTCCCGTGATTAAATCTAGAAAGGCAAAGGGGGTCCAGAATGAAGCCTCATCCATCAATATAGGCGCTCTCATTGCGACCGTTGGGGAGGTGCGCACCCGATTCTAGACCCCCCCCCCTCCGCTTAAAGGTAGAATGGCGGGTGGGCTCCGAAATCTACTCCCAACCATAGATCTGGGCATGTATATCCTCACCGCTCAGATCTTCTCACTGCTTAACCACAGGTGCATTCGTGCCCTGATCTTAGGGTAAGTGGGTTTTTATCCGCCTCTTCACATTTTCCCCCCTGTACAATAAATGTTGCTAACATTAGGCTCCATGGGGGATAGAGTTGTCCCTGTGATGCTCTAAGAACACATTTTGTAGCTTCAGTGCCTTGATGTTGGGCTATGGAGTCATTTATTAAGCCGAAAACAAAAAACAATATTTACAAAAATAGAGGAGCCGTCTCTGGCTTAGAATTTTTTTTTTTCAAGAAATGCCCATTGACTGGGCCATTAAAAACTTCTTTGCCTTCCAAATCCTGCAACCTGTAAGTTTTGTTTGAGAATACTTCAGAGATTCTGAAAGGCCCAATGCAGAGGGCATCAAACTTATTATGTTTGCCTCTATCCTGCCTGGATGCATCCCACTTGAGCACCAGATCACCCAGCTCAAAATCTTTCTTCCTGCCAAAGGCTTCCTTGATCTTCTGCTGATGACTGTAGGCCATGTTCATTACCTACTCCCTGATCTGCTACACTTCAACCATTTGATGAATTCTCCTAACCATATGGTTCGGTTCTCCTTCAAGGTCTTGAAAGAATTTCGCCATAGATAAAGCGAGTTGAGTAGGAAAAACAACCTCTGTCCCATAAACAAGTTGGAAAGGTGAGGTGTTCAGGGACCTCTTTATGGTCACTCGATCATCCCATAGAGAGAATTTGAGTTTTGAATCCCAGCCCCTTTTATTGTCTTCCAATAATCTTTTAATGAGCTCGATCAGGCCTTTATTAGAAGACTCTGCTAGTCCATTTCCTTGAGGATAATAGGGAGTGGAGTGAACTAGTGAAATCTCAAACTATTCATAGAACTTAACCAGAGGCCCAAACCTGAAAGAGGTGGAATTATCGGTGACAATTCTACTAGGGCAGCCAAATCTGGCTATGATGTCCTCCGGGAAGATGATAATTACTTTGTGAGAAGTACTCCTGGTGGGGGTAGCTTCTATCCACTTGTTTAAATAGTCTATCGCAGTCAGGATCCTGCTATGTTGGTCGCTTGAGGGAGGATGAATTTCTCCAATGAAGTCCAATCCCCACTGCTGAAAGGGCACCGAAACTACTATAGGCTTTAGTGGTAGAGATTTGAGCTGCTGCTTTCTTGCAAACTTTTGGCACTTGATGCAAGCTCTGATTCCTCTGTAGACATCAGTGAACAAGGTGGGCCAGTTATACCCTGCCCTGAGGATTTTTTGAGCCATGGTATTCCAGAAATGATGACCCCCACAAAGGCCACTATGGAAATCAAACATAACTTTATGGGCTTCTTGTGGATTCACGCACTTTAAAGATATCCCTAGAGGGTCTTTCCAGTATAAATTTCGGTCAATGAGGCAATATCTGATTTCCTTGAGCTTTAATCTCTTTCCTTTCTCTTTCCCATTCCATCAGGAGGCCTCAATTCTTGTAGAAAATACAAAATATCTCTGTACCAGGTGCATTCTGTTAGTGATAAGTCACCCTGAGAACTCTTGTTGGATGACTCATCTTGCTGACTTTCTGAACAGGCGTTGATGAAGCTAATCCCCAAGGCTTCGCAATTGGATTCAACCAGCAGCTTGTCTAAACCCTGCCCCTTTATCAACTTGGTGGGCTTAATATCCAAATAAAACTCCAGGATCTCGGAAATCCATTTGCCTCTTCTCCCATCTATGTCAGGCTGTATAAGAATGTCCTTCACAGAGGCTGAAGGAACGTATGCAGTGACCCTTGAGTGTAAGACATAGACTCTGAAATCTTTGAGAGTCTTCACTAAGGCATAGGCCTACTTCTCCATGATCTCATACCGGACCTTTGTTCTCTCAATGCCTTGCTAAAGAACGAAATTGGTTGTTCTCACCCTTCCTCATTTTTCTGCAACAAGACCGCTGCTACTGTATCAAAAGAAGCAAAAGAAAAAATCAGGAAATCCTTGGAATAATGAGGACTGATCAGCACAGGTGCCTCAGTCAATGCCTTCTTTATTTGGATAAAAGATTCCCTGTGTTCAACAGTCCTTTTAACTCCATTTTCTTTCTTGATCATGGTTGTGATGTGTTTCACAATCTCAGCAAAAATTGAGACAAACCTCCTCAGAAAGTTAATCTTGCCTAAAAAACCTTGAACTTCCTTTCTAGACCAGGGAAGTGATAGGGTATGAATTGCTTCTACCCTACTGGGATCAATTCTTACTCCTTCTGTTGATACTATATGACCTAACAGTTTCCCCTCCTTCATAGAAAACAAAGATTTCTTGGGGTTTAAGGATAGGCCAAACCTACGACACTTCAAAAAATAAAATCTCAGATGATAGCAATGCTCTTTGTCAGACCTGGAGAAGACTGTTATGTCATCCAGATAGATCACCACAAACTGATCTTTCTCCCCAACGAAGGCTATATCCATGGCTCGCTAAAATGTTTCTCCTACATTCATCAATCCAAAAGGCATTTTGGCATACATGAATGTGCCCCAAGGAGTGGTGAAGGCCATTTTTTATTTGTCCTCGGGCATGACTGATATTTGGTTATAACTAGAGAAACCATCAATCATGGATATCCTAGATGCACCAGTTACCCTCTGCAATATGTGCTCCATGTTGGGCAGGGGATAATTATCTTTCCTTGAGCTCGTGTTCAGGTTCCTGAAATCAACACAGAGTCTAATTTCTCCACTTTTCTTCCTCACCAGGACCAAATTGGCCACCCATTTGGAGTATATCAAGGGAACAATGATTCGGGCATCTAAAATTTTTTTCACCTCTCCTTCCATGACAGGCAGCAACACATGATTTATCTATCTTAGCTTTTGCCTAAATGGTTCGGCTTCTTCCTTCAGTGGGATCTTGTGTTCAATGACAGATGTGTCATATGTCTTGAGGTCTTCATAGGCCCATGCAAACACATCAGAAAATTCCTTTAATAACTTAGTATATTCCACCCTCTATTCATTGGTTAGGATTCTTGACAACTTAACGAACTTAGGCTCTTCTTGTGTGCCAATGTTGCACTCAGATAAATCAACATTTCCTCCTGAAACATTACCTTTTATTGCCACATCATTCCCATCGAACAGTCTTTCTAAAGGGACTAGTCCCCTTGGAATGTCATTTCTAGGTAGCTGGACAATATGGTGATTAATAATTTTATTTAAGAATACCTCAGAGTGAGGGTCTCCTTCAGGATCAGGGTTCTGATCAATGTGCAATGCAAAAAACTCATCGACAAACTGAAGAAATTTTTCGATTTCAAGATCGTCTTCAAATAACTTCCAATGCTTTATATTGTCCGGGATGGATGGAATATATCTTATCTCGACCCCACATGTGATCTTCGGCAACAGAGGGATTTTGAACAGACTAGCTAAGATAGCTAAGGAATCGACCGAAGTATTTTCCTCCCTTGGGACAAAAGAAATGTTGAAAGCCGAGAAGAAATTATCAATCAGGTCCCATACCTCATTTTTGTAACTTCTGAGCCGAGGATGCTTGGCCCGATAAACATTCCTGACCTGTTGGATTATGAATTCAGCATCTCTGAACACTTCCATCTTCCTTATTCCCATTTCTTTTGCAGCCCTCATACCCAGAACAAAAGCTTCATATTCTACCACATTGTTCGTGGTTTCAAATTCTAGCATGTATGACAGGGACATGGTCTCTTGACAAGGCGATATGAAAACTACTCCATCGCCAGTGCCTATACTGGAAGAAGCTCCATCAAAGAACATCTTCCAAATAGAGGTGTTTGAAGGAGGTATCTCTTGATTAAGAATGGGATGCTTTTTGATCTGTAAAGGGGCATTAGGAATTTCAGTGACCTGCAACAAACTAGACCCCAAATCAGTGTCAAGTGCAAAGATGGGATGATTGGTGGGGTTTGCTTCATCACTGAAAATATAGGCTAGCTGAGCTTCTCTGTACAACCTCCTTTTTTCCCCTATGAATACTGGAATGGTGGCATATGTGAGATCCATCTATAATGTTCCTCCAAGTCTTTTAATCCAAGACCTAGACAACAACATCCCAAACTTGGGGGGAACATCAACTACCACAATGTCCATGACCAAACTCTTCATTGGCAGCTGGAATAAAGAGACCACCAAGTCTTTTATGACTCCAAGACATTGCACCCTCCTTGAATCAAAAGAGTACAAATAATGATAAGCCTTTGTCACTTCCAGTCCCAACTCTTCCATGACTATTTTGGGTATAAGGTTGTGGGAAGCTCCTGAATCCATGAGGCAATTATGCAACACTTTATCATGTATGTTCAAGGAGGTGTAGAAGGGAGGGGATGAATCATCTCTGTCTTCCACCATGGGACCTAGGATGACTGCTGGATTTTCATCTTGAAGGTTCACTGAGTCAGAGGAAGGTTGGGGGGACTCAGATTGTAGCAGTTTGGAGAGGGACCTTTTAAAGTCTTCATTTTTAACTAGCTCTGAGAAGGGGATGGGAATTCTGATCTTTTGAATTTCATGCTCAAAATTAAAGGAGGAAATAGGATTAGGATCTTCCCTTTTGGTCATAGGGGGATTTACTCCTGCCATGGGAATATTAAGTGGAGTAAATCCTTTTATTTGTCCTTGGGGTACTTTTGCCTATCGGAAACTCCCTTTTGGTCTCAAGAATGTTGGCGCAACTTTTCAACGCGCTATGTCTTATGCATTCCATGATATCAAGCACATCGTGCAACTATATCTGGACGATTTACCTTCTCACTCAATGCGTCAAGTCGATCATCCAATCCACCTCCGAGACATTTTCCTCCGCTGTCGGTTTTACCATATACGTTTGAATCCTCATAAGTGCATTTTCTGCGTGGCATCCAACCGACTTCTAGGATTTATTGTTTCACGTCAAGGGATCAGGGTGGATCCTTTAAAGGTTGAGGTGATCTTTAATCTCCCTCCTCCTTCTACACTTCGCCAGTTACAAAGTTTGCATTGGAAAGTAAACTTTCTTCGTCGTTTTATTCCAAATTATGCCGAGATAACTCACGAATTTACGCGGGTTCTAAAAAAGGGGTTTGAGTTCGTATGGGATACCATCGCCAACAACTCTTTTGAAGCTTTGAAATTGTCCCTAACACGTGCTCCGATTCTCTTTCCCCCCGATTACAGTCACGATTATTTCCTCTACCTTGCTGCCTCGGATTACGCCATTGGTATGGTTCTCATCCAAGAGGATGATGCTAACAATGAACATGTTATATACTACTTGATTCGAAGTCTAACGCATACCGAAATCAAGTATTTACATGTCGAAAAACTGGCCTTGGCAGCCGTCCAAGCCATCCAACGCTTCTAGCACTATATCCTCTCGCGCAATACTACAGTAATTTCTAACTGCAACCCTATGCAACACATTCTCACACGTCAATTGCTAGGGGGAAAATACTCCAAATGGATTGTGATACTCCAGGATTTTCACTTGGAATTTGAACGCACCAAGTCCAAGAAGTCCTTAGTGTTTGTTGAGTTGATATGCGACTTTCCCTATTCTGAAATGGAAAATGTAGAAGCTGATTCATTACCCGATGAATCCCTTTTCCTCATCAACTCTAATGATCTTTGGTATGGTGATATCATCATATATCTCCAAACCCAGACTTTTTGGCCAACTTTGTCTAGTACTGACCAACGTTGAATACACTATCAATCCCATCAATATATTATCCTCGGGGATACTTTTTATCGTCAGGGGATTGACTCCATTTTTCGACGCTGCCTCTCATTCAACGAAACCGAGAAATCTCTGAATGACTGCCATTTTGGAGCCTGTGGTGGTCATATGTCTGGGTATGCTACTGCCCAGAAGATCTTACAAGCAGGGTATTTTTGGCCTTCTTTATTTAATGACTGCATAATCGTCGTTCAAAAATGCCATGCTTGCTAGACCTATAATAACAAGATACGGTCACATCCCGCTCCTCTTCACCCTGTGGTCTCCATTGGTCCCTTTGCAAAATGGGGCATCGATTTCATGAAATGTCACCCTCACTCGGCTGGGGGGCATGGATACATTATTGTAGCTGTAGATTACTTTACGAAATGGGCCAAGGCGATGCCGACATTTGACAACACTAGAAAGACCGCAACATTATTCATTTTTAATCACATCATAGCTCGTTTTGGTGTTCCCCAGGCTATCGTCACTGATCATGGTAGCCACTTTAGAAACTTCATGATGTCTGAACTTACTGAAAATTTGGGTCTTCGCCATGAAAAATCAACGCCCTATTACCCACAAGCCAACGGCCAAGTCGAAGCAATTAACAAAGTTCTCGTAACTATGCTCCGACGAATGATAGGGATTCACAAAACAAGTTGGCACACAATCTTTTTTTCGGCATTGTGGAATTGATGGACATCCGTCAAGTCCACTACTAGGTTTACACCTTTCCGGTTAGTCTATGGTTTGGAATCCATTCTCCTGATTGAATGCGAGATACCCTCTTTAAAACTAGTTGTTGAAATCCTACCAAATACTTCCGCTGAGGAAGAACGTCTATTGTATTTTATGCGATTAGATGAAACTCGACGCGATGCTACCCTAGTCATAGAAGCTCAGAAAAAATGTGTCAAGTCCCAATACGACAAACATGTCAAGCCTCGCATTTTCTTCGAAGGAGATCTCGTTCTCCTCTATGAAAAAGATCGATATATGCTAGGAGATGGAAAATTCGAAGCCATGTGGAGAGGTCCTTATATTGTTCGACGAGTTTTGGAAAAAGGGGCTTATGAGTTAGTATATTAAAATGGTATCCCTTTGAGTGAACCCAAGAATGGGTTGTACTTGAAGAGTACTATGCATAAAATCACCTGTGCACGAGTACTTGTATTTTTATTGTATCATACTTCCTGTGTGTTACTATAGCTTGCTTTTGTTGTTATCTGGTCTCTGCCCTTATGTGACGTTGTGTTTGATTTCCAGATGTTGGAGTCTTCGCTACCCTACATTGGCTTCATTGATGGTGCTAGACGTAGTACTCAGAACCTTGCTTCTGCTGCATGGGCAATTTATGCCCCTACAAACGAACTTGTCTCCTTACGAGGTGTGTGTCTCGGTCGTGCAACCAACAATATTGCAGAGTATAGCGTCGTTATCGAATTGTTGATTGATGTTATCTCGCTCAAAATTCGTCATTTGGTTGTGTGACTCAATTCACAGCTTGTATTACTACAGTTAAGTAATGTCTATACTATTCGAAGTCCCACTTTGTTATGGGTGTATTTGCGAATTCGCCTCTTGGAACGTTATTTTGATTATATTGAATATCAACATATTCCTAGATGTCTAAATACATTAACTGATGCATTGGATAACTATGTATTAGACAGACATTTGGATCATTTATAAATCAATCACATCAATTTTCACACAACACAACATAAATCGGTAGAATCCATATGTATATATAACGATCAAAAGAGTTTTTTACAAAACGTTTTGTCCAAGGACCAAAATTTGAAAATCTAAAGCTCATAGATTCTACAAAGTGACGTCATGGATGACGTTCACGTTAACACACGACTTCCCAGGAAACCCTACGAAGAAGTCATCCAATGGACTCTGACACTCCTACTGTATGACGCTGATAACGTCATGGAACCTCTCCAAGAGGCATGTCTGGATAATCTGTTGTCAAACCCTCTAGGTTTTGTTCCACTACTTCATAATCCTTGGCATCCCATCATGGCATTGGCGCCACCTCTCCTCACCGCTGAATAGGAGAAGTACCAGGAGGTTGGTAAGGTCCCACATCTATGTCATCAAAAAAGAATTTTGTATTTAGACCTTGGACGAACATTAAAAAATATTTGCATATGATAAAATTCACAAAAACATTTAAAAAGGAAAAATGTGTACTTCTTACCAAGTTCCCCCAACTGAGTGCCCTCGGGCAGGGCCAAATCCGTATCTCCTCGGAAATCCAACCTGGCATAAGCATAATCATCGACCATCAACATCTGTGGTCGCAACCAGTCAAAGAAGGTATCATCATATTTGATAATTGGTCCAGCTACGTGTCGGGCCATGAGCTGACACCATATCAGCATTCTTGGATCTGTTGAGGCCGGTAAATCCCACTCAACTTGTAGCCTCAGCAAGGGAACCCTCTCAAGCAAGAAAGACCACAGTTTCGCAACTTTTGCAGGCGTAACGACTTTGATGTTCATGCATAGGGATGCGGATATATTTTTCTTCTTTATTACATGTTTTGATTTTTTTTTATGGTTTTTGTACAAAACCTCGAGCTTGGTCTTTGTCCGTTCTCACGCTCGAAAATACATGAGAACGCGATCGAGCACACTTTTATCACTTTTTCGGGCTCAACAAGGTTATACGAAAAAGGAACCCCCCTGGAGTCCTCTTTAAGCTCTTTTCAGACTCTCTAAACATGAAAAGATAGCCGAGCGACCTTGCTATTTTCACGATCGATAAAGTATTTGAAGAAAGCATCTGTTGGGCGATAATTTATCTCTTTTTCGGTCTCACCAGACTATTTTAAGAAAAAGGAACTGAGAGAGTTCTCTTTTAAGTGTTTTTCCTGACTCTATAATCATGAAAAACCTTCAAGTTTTCTATCTTTGGACTCGTTAAACAAACATCGACAGACCCGTAATAGGACTGAACCACTCCTTCCTAGGGTTCGTTAAAAATACTCTGAAGGACTTATCCGAAGGATAAGCTTGTATCAACAAGCATATGTTATCCTCCTCAAGCTTGTGTAAAAATAAAGAGGTACTCGCTAGAAATGGTGGGGGAAAATTTGGGAAAGGGATGAGTTCTCTTATTCATATTAATTGGCAGTAAGTGTCGCTATTGAACATGACACCCCCCTATTCATTATTTGAAGCCGGTTTGGGAAATCCATTTGTCTCTCATTCGATTTACTACAAGGTCATACTCTGTGTTGTCTCTGAGTCAATGTTGCCAAATCATTGGTCGTGTCATTCATATGTTCAAGAGAAGTTCATCTGAAACCTCTATTGAGTTGGCCATCTACAGTTGTCCATTCTCTTCATGTTGGCCTTCCCTGTGTCTGGTCCAACTTGCATCATACTCTGTTTCACCTTCAAAATATGTTACTCATTTCATGTCATTAATGGGGGATACATCAAGGCCCTCCTGTGACTAGTTTTGTTCCATCGACTTCAGCTCATTATCCAGAAACAAGGCTTAGAAATTCTTTGGTACCTTAGAACTTGCATGCCTCAATGGCAGGTTTCCTTGCTTTTGACAGTGGGTTTACATCATTGACCCCTGATCGAAAGATTCTGTCAGATGTTCGACCTCAACTCATTCATTCACATTCGAAGGATTGTATTAGAGTACCTTGGGAGTCATTGACATTAATGATGATTTCCCTCGCACTTGTTAATGGTTTCATCAATGACCGGTAATCAAGTAGTTTCTACCATGTTCTCCTTCAACACATGTAATCACATGGTTAGATTCGTACTTTTGGGTGACGAGATTGAAGACCCAAGATATCATCTCTTTGTCTAGGTTGCGATGGAATATGTATAATTTGCAACACATAGATCCACTTTGTATGTCTCGTGACTATGTCGTCTCAATTTGAATTTTTTCGCATAGATCCACAGTGTATTCCTGGTGGCTATGATAAATTTTGATGGCATGGATCCACAGTGTATGATTGGTGGCCATGACCTATGTCTATGATGTCATCCATCTGTGATCTAAGTATGGGAATGCCTACCTCATAATTAGTATATATGATATTCTGCAGATGCTTGGTTGTTCACAGGTTTTCGATTAGGTGCACTCCTGATTTTTGACACACACATGCAGTTTACAAAGTCTTTCGGCTGTCACTGATTCC
>SNQJ01S0111494.1:47983-62930 GCA_010110895.2 Picea sitchensis | reverse complement strand
TTATTGAAAGGCCTTATTAATATTGACCTTTATTACATCCGAATACATTGATCTACCTATGTGCGGGTTAGGACCTTAACATTTTGGCTCCGCAAGAAGATGAAATGGCATTGCTTATTGAGGGAGGTCAAAGGCAATGCTATAAAAAATGGCACACCTTTCTTGTTAGGGGGGGATTAATGGGCATCATGATCCAGGTGGATATCGGTGGCAACCCACCTTTTCTGACTGGCTCAAAACAGTTTTTTGGCAATTTTGGCAATTTACTATTTTTAGCAGGTTTTAACTTTTGGGGCCATTTTGAGGGCCTAAATGAATGTTTTTCGAGATCAAGGTTCTCAATGATATCCAAAGGAATGATTGAGCCCCCAAAATTAATATCCTCAATGATACCTTTCCAAAGAGCTATCATATGCCTAAAACAGAGATCGTATGCAAAAGTTACGACCCCGAGAAGTTGATGTACTAACTTACCCAAACGGGGCCCACATGACTTTTGGCGCTTCATCTCCTAGGGTTAGGTTTTTGGATGTCTGGAACTTTTGGAATTCCTGATTATTGTAAAAAGGGCTCTAGAGCCTCATTGTAATCATCTTCTTGCGAATGCGAGTATCCGTCACATCTCTTCTCAGAGATAACCTGCCACCATTCTAGTGAGTCTTTCACTTTGTATTTTTACAGTCTCTGTACATTTCTTTCATTAATAGAAATCGTGTATTACTGTATATTTGTGTTTATGTTTGCATCTCTGGTACATTTTATTCTCCCTTTTCATTTGGTGGGATTCATATCCCTCTACAAAATCTTACGGTAGGATGTTGGGAACCTCATTCCTATAGACCTGATCCTAGCTTCACTTTTCCGGGATCAAGTGCTCAAATGGGTGGACAGTTTACTTCCTATATTATGTCCTTCATTCCTTCTTCCTCCATGCCAATTCTGATGAACACATTTATTATGGAAAATCCCTCTCTGTCCTCTGGTGTTACATCTAGAGGGAATTAGTTTTATAGTATGGGAAACCCCCTTCACGGAGTTCCTTCGTCTGGGGGAAACATATATCCTCACATGAGTAACCCTTGTCATGTCGCTTTCTCTTCACAAGCGGATTCCTCGGTGATTATGCCCTTACAACCTTTTATGAATGAGTTTGGAGGAAGATAATATGTTGTCAGACAAGGCCATGGTTTATATTGGAACCCTTCCTGGTTCAAAATCTCTCAAAATCAGTCTTTCCTACAACCTTGGTCTTAGATGCTACAACCAGTCGTTGGAAGTCATGTTGGAAACACAAGTCCAATCATTGTGAGTTATACTGCCATTATATCACCAACCTTTTCTAGTCATGTTGGAGATAGGCCAGCAACCTCCGCAAGTCATGTTGAAGACCAACAACCATCTGTTGCAAGTCAAGCTCGGGGCATAACTCTATTCACTGCTAGTCACACTGCACATACATCACCAACCTATGCTAGTCATGTTGGGGATTCATCACCAACCTCTGTTAGTCATGTTGGAGGTTCGTCAACAACCTCTGCAAGTCATGTTTAAGGCAAGCAATTAGCCTCTGCAAGTCATGTTGGGAGCATGTCACCAGTCACTGCAAGTCATGTTGAGGGCATTTATATGATTGAGAAGCATCAACCTATAGGACGTAAGCCCAAGTTCCTTTGTAGAATTTGAAAAGGAGGTCACCTAACTCTCTTGTGCCCTGCTACTACCATGGTACAAGAAGTTCGGTCCTTGTCTGGGGGCCCTTAGAGTTATGAGTCATCTTTGGTTTTCCAACCTTATAATCCTTCATTGGTTGATACAACGGTCATGTCGATGCAATCTTTGGTCAAAAACCCTCTTCTTTTGAGGGGTGATGCGTCCTTTGACCATGTTATCTCGCATCATTTTCAACCAGCGGTCATGTTGATGCAATCTTCGGGTGACACCACTCCTGTTTTGGGGAGTGATGCATCACTTGACCTTGTTATCTCGCATCCTATTCAACCAACAGTTGAAGAATTGGTCATGCCGATGCAATATTTGGTCGATCCCACACTTCTCTTGGAGAGTGAAAATTCTAAGAAAGTGACATTGCCGATGAAGTCTTCGGTCAATCCCACTCTTCTTTTAGGGGGTGATGCGTCTTTCGACCATGTCCTTAGAATTTTTGGTCCTATACCTTCTAAACAAGGGAGCATTCCAATATCTTCGAGTACACTCCCTCCAATTCCTAGGAAGGTTTCCTTTGATTGGAATGATCTTGTAGAGCCTCACCTTCCTTCTTCTACACCCTTCTATATAAGGGGCATTCTTCGATATATTGTAGATGAAGGATCCTCTGCAATTATTTTATCCTCCTTGGCTTGGAAATTTTTGGGTTCTCCCAAGATTGTGTCAACTACCAGTGAGTTGCGATATTTCGTCAGAAGTCCTGCATGGGAGCCTTGGCCTCCCCCATTATATGTAACTTAGAAAAACATAATTGAGTCTTGTTTAAGCTCTTTTCCAACTCTGTAAAAGAGAAAATATTGTAGAGTGAACTTGTCTTTTTCACACTCATTAAATGACTTTGAAAGGATGTCTATCTGGTGTAAGTTTAACCATTTTTTGGACCAATTAGACTATTTATGAAAAAGGAACACGCTAGTCATCATTGGCTAGAAGAGTTCTCATGGGTATTGTTTTATACTTTTTCGAGCCTAGGAGACTAAATTTACAAAAAAGGACATTCTTTGGAGTTAAGTTGTAATTGTCTTCCATCCTCCTACTTGTAGTATTGAACCTATTGTCGGTTCTCGCTTTCTCGTTATAAGCCCCTTACCTCATCAATTTGCATCACTAGCCAAGAAGAGCCTTGTTTATATCCTTTGTAGCTTCACACCTTGTACCCTAAGAGGAAACATTCCCCCGAGTGTTCATGCCCCACATGCACTTCCTTGCATTGATTATAGGTATGTTCCACTATTTGGAGCTAGTTTCTTACTCACGACACTCGTTTCTTCTCTTGTATCATAGAATTTATTTGCCTATGAAAAAACAAAAAAAGATGGGCGGGAAAAGAATATTATCTCATATTGGCAGCAGTCATGTCGCCTTTGAACAGAGCACAAACTTTTGAGTCCACTTTCATCGAAAGTTTGGGTTTAGTATGACCTTAGGAAGTTGAGCTTGTTACTTAGAGTTTACTCCTACAACTGGTTATTCTTCCAGTCCCTATGGAGATTTCGTTGATGCTTCCTGCATCACGGAGTTTCATCATCAATTTTATGATGCCTAAGTTATCCATATGTCTCATGCTCTTGTTCAAAGGATGTCTATAAGACTGTGTCGACCATTTCTCAGAAATTTTAACTTTTCATGTCGGCCATACCCTCAGTGTGTCTCAGAATCACATGAATTTGTAGTCCTACTGTGCACCCTGGTTCTACTTTCATGATGGGTAGGTAACCTTGAACCTAGCAGTTGACATCTCCTCATTGGTCCCTGACTGGAGGGTTCCCCTTGTGTTCGATGACAAGAAATATATTCACACATTGAGATTTGTGCAGTGTCTTGGAGGCCATTAGCCTTATTGGTGGTTTCCTCACCTTTGTCGGCAGTCCTCCTTATTGGATGCTATTCATAGGGTATTTTTCGTGCATGTTATAGCAAGATATGCCTCACCCTTTGCAATTGTGCACAAAGGGCCTTTTTCCATTTCCCCATGCAAAATTTTCATCCCTTTTTGCAAATCCCGAAGCTAAAAAATACATTTTTTCCACATGTACGTACCTTGCCTACTATACAACATGTGTATACGTAGGTTGCACCACTACATCCCATGTACATCGGGATTTGTGCCCAAAAATGAAAACTGTTGTCGGGTTTCCATGTCACGACAGGAGATCTATGATCCTTGACATTCCATATACTGGAAACATTCCGTCTTGGCTCTTCAGTTCCATTTGAAGGCTATAAATGGGCCAATTCCGAGCTATGGAAAAGAAGAGAAAGAATTCAACTTTGAGAGCAAAGTTACTCTGGAGAAATTATTTACTTCATATTGAGTCTGCATCCCTTTGNGCCTCATTGTAATCATCTTCTTGTGAATGCGAGTAGTTGTCACATCTCTTCTCAGAGATAACCTGCCACCATTCTAGCGAGTCTTTCACTTTGTATTTTTACAGTCTCTGTACATTTCTTTCATTAATAGAAATCGTGTATTACTGTATATCTGTGTTTATGGTTGCATCTCTGGTACATTTTATTCTCCCTTTTTGTTTGGTGGGAGTCATATCCCTCTACCAAATCTTACGGTAGGATGTTGGGAACCTCATTCCTATAGACCCGATCCTAGCTTCACTTTTCCGGGATCAAGTGCTCAAATGGGTGGACAGTTTACTTCCTATATTATGTCCTTCATTCCTTCTTCCTCCATGCCAATTCTGATGAACGCATTTATTAGGGAAAATCCCTCTTTGTCCTCTAGTGTTACATCTAGAGGGAATCAGTTTTATAGTATGGGAAACCCCCTTCACGGAGTTCCTTCGTCTGGGGGAAACATATATCCTCACATGAGTAACCCTTGTCATGTCACTTTCTCTTCACAAGCAGATTCCTCGGTGATGATGCCCTTACAACCTTTTATGAATGAGTTTGGAGGAAGATAATATGTTTTCAGACAAGTCCATGGTTTATATCGGAACCCTTCCTGGTTCAAAATTTCTCAAAATCCATCTTTCCTACAACCTTGGTCTTAGATGCTAAAACCAGTCGCTGCAAGTCATGTTGGAAACACAGTCATTTTGAGTTATACTGCCATTATTATCACCAACCTTTGCTAGTCATGTTGGAGATAGGCCAGCAACCTCCGCAAGTCATGTTGAAGACTAGCAACCATCCGTTGCAAGTCATGCTCGAGGCACAACTCTATTCACTTCTAGTCACATTGCACATACATCACCAACCTATGTTATTCATGTTGGGGATTCATCACCAACCTCTGTTAGTCATGTTGGAGGTTTGTCAACAACCTTTGCAAGTCATGTTGAAGGCAAGCTATTAGCCTCTGCAAGTCATGTTGGGAGCATGTCACCAGTCACTGCAAGTCATGTTGGGGGAATTTATATGATTGAGAAGCATCAACGTATAGGACGTAAGCCCAAGTTCCTTTGTAGAATTTGCAAAGGAGGTCACCTAACTCTCTTGTGCCCTGCTACTACCATGGTACAAGAAGTTTGGTCCTTGTCTGGGGGCTCTTAGAGTTATGAGTCATCTTTGGTTTTCCAACCTTATAATCCTTCATTGGTTGATACAACGGTCATGTCGATGCAATATTTTGTCAAAACCCCTCTTCTTTTGAGGGGTGATGCGTCCTTTGACCATGTTATCTCGCATCCTTTTCAACCAGCGATCATGTCGATGCAATCTTTGGGTGACACCACTCCTATTTTGGGGAGTGATGCATCACTTGACCTTGTTGTCTCGCATCCTATTCAACCAACAGTTGAAGAAGTGGTCATGCCGATGCAATATTTGGTTGATCCCACACTTCTCTTGGAGAGTGAAAATTCTAAGGAAGTGACATTGTCGATGAAGTCTTCGGTCAATCCCACTCTTCTTTTAGGGGGTGATGCATCTTTCGACCATGTCCTTAGAATTTCTAGTCCTATACCTTCTAAACAAGGGAGCATTCCAATATCTTCAAGTACACTCCCTCCAATTCCTAGGAAGGTTTCCTTTGATTGGAATGATCTTGTAGAGCCTCACCTTCCTTCTTCTACACCCTTCTATATAAGGGGCATTCTTCGATATATTGTAGATTAAGGATCCTCTGCAATTATTTTATCCTCCTTGGATTGGAAATTTTTGGGTTCTCCCAAGCTTGTGTCAACTACCAGTGAGTTGCGATATTTCGTCAGAAGTCCTACATGGGAGCTTTGGCCTCCCCCATGATATGTAACTTAGAAAAACATCATCGAGTCTTGTTTAAGCTCTTTTCCAACTCTGTAAAAGAGAAAATATTGTAGAGTGAAATTGTCTCTTTCACACTCATTAAATGACTTTGAAAGGATGTCTATCTGGTGTAAGTTTAACCATTTTTTGGACCAATTAGAGTATTTATGATTAAGGAACACTCTAGTCATCATTGGCTAGAAGAGTTCTCATGGGTATTGTTTTATACTTTTTCGAGCCTAGGAGACTAAATTTACGAAAAAGGACATTGTTTGGAGTTAATTTGTAATTGTCTTCCATCCTCCTACTTGTAGTATTGAACCTATTGCCAGTTCTCGCTTTCTCGTTATAAGCCCCTTACCTCATCAATTTGCATCACTAGCCAAGAAGAGCCTTGTTTATATCCTTTGTAGCTTCACACCTTGTACCCTAAGAGGAAACATTCCCCCGAGTGTTCATGCCCCACATGCACTTCCTTGCATTGATCATAGGTATGTTCCATTGTTTGGAGCTAGTTTCTTACTCACGACACTCGTTTCTTCTCTTATATCATAGAATTTATTTGCCTATGAAAAAACAAAAAAAGATGGGCGGGAAAAGAATATTATCTCATATTGGCAGCAGTCATGTCGCCTTTGAACAGAGCACAAACTTTTGAGTCCACTATCATTGAAAGTTTGGGTTTAGTATGACCTTAGGAAGTTGAGCTTGTTACTTAGAGTTTACTCCTTCGACTGGTTATTCTTCCAGTCCCTATGGAGAGTTCGTTGATGCTTCCTGCATCACGGAGTTTCATCATCAATTTTATGATGCCTAAGTTATCCATATGTCTCATGCTCTTGTTCAAAGGATGTCTATAAGAGTGTGTCGACCATTTCTCAGAACTTTTGACTTTGCATGTCAGCCATACCCTCAGTGTGTCTCAGAATCACATGAATTTGTAGTCCTACTATGCACCCTGGTCCTACTTTCATGATGGGTAGGTAACCTTGAACCTAGCAGTTGACATCTCCTCATTGGTCCCTGACTGGGGGGTTCCCCTTGTGTTCGATGACAAGAAATATATTCACACATTGAGATTTGTGCAGTGTCTTGGAGGCTATTAGCCTTATTGGTGGTTTCCTCACCTTTGTCGGCAGTCCTCCTTATTGGATGCTATTCATAGGGTATTTTTCATGCATGTTATAAAAAGATATGCCTCACCCTTTGTAATTGTGCACAAAGGGCCTTTTTCCATTTCCCCATGCAAAATTTTCATCCCTTTTTGCAAATCTCGAAGCTAAAAAATACATTTTTTTCCACATGTACGCACCTTGCCTACTATACAACATGCGTATACATAGGCTGCACCACTACATCCCACGTACATCGGGATTTGTGCCCAAAAATGAAAATTGTTGTCGGGTTTCCATGTCATGATAGGAGATCTATGATCCTTGACCTTCCATATACTGGAAACATTCTGGCTCGACTATTCAGTTCCATTTGAAGGCTATAAATGGGCCAATTCCGAGCTATGGAAAAGAAGAGAAAGAATTCAACTTTGAGAGCAAAGTTACTCTGGAGAAATTATTTACTTCATATTGAGTCTGCATCCCTTTGTCCTTTAAGTCTAAACACAGTGTTCAACCCCCAAGCTCTTCCCTTATTGATCGATAACTTCATTGTCTCTCTTCTATGAGCTTGCCTTTAGTGGAGGATTGAAGTGGTGGAGGCCCAGTTGGAAGGAACTTAGTCTCTCGGTTCTGAACCATGCTGACATGGAAGTCTGTAACTTTTTCACTTCTACCAATCATATATTAATAGAAATAATATTTTCTCATCCAATTGATATCTTTAAAATATTTGAATTATTATTCCATGGGCGTATTTAGTATGTATATGATTTTTAAACCATGATTAGTAGTTTTGGTGTTTTCCTCTAGTCATATATCAAGATAATGATTTTTTTGCAGCATGTATGGACTCTTGGCATAATTTTTGAGGTGTCGAATCTTTGCAAAAGTGAAACAGACTGCTACAGGAAAGTTCGCAGTGCTTGGACTCATTGGCACTATGAACTGGTAATTTATGACAGTTTGTAAGCATTAGCACACAACAAAGGATTGTTTTGATCATAAATTTTGAATTCCAATATGGGTTCCTCTGAAATTTGGTGTGGAGGAAAAAAATAATGTTTTTGACTCATTGAAAAAAAATCAGCCCAACTCATTTCGTATTTTTGGAGAAACAATAAAAACATCACCTACAGGAAAGTTCGCAGCGCATGTTATCAAAGGCGTTGCAAACTCTAACAGTGTGACAAATTCGAGCTATGGGAAAGCTGCCAGCTATCAGGGAAGGTTTGAATGGTCTCCTAGGAGCTAGTTGGATATGAGAGACATGTGGTCCATCTCCAGATCAAGTAGCATGACCTGTTTCAAAAGGCATTTATCTCAATAGACAAGATCCCAAAAAATAGGAATTTGTTAGGTTTTTGTTGGAATATTTTTTAACAAGACTCCTAAATGGAGGAGGATCCTATGTAGATCCTTGGTTTCGACCTCCTTAGGGTAGATAGAGTCAATTCACTATATATGAAGTGGATTTTGATAAGGAAAGGGTTGGAGTGATAGGAAAAAGGTTGTTACTATTTTTTAAACTCTTAGACTCTGTATATCTAGATGGAGGATTCTTGTGTAATCAAAGATCAGCTTGTGCTCCTTTCTTTGTTCATTCTTTGTCTAATGGAATATTGATTGATAAAGGATTTATCAACAAATTTATTAGCATATTTATGCAGTGGATGATTTATTGTTTATTTTGTGAAGCATTTCTTCTTGGAGCAAATATTTATTTCTTGATTAGAAGGATCTTAATTAATGAAATTTCAACCATATGAATGTGTCAATCAAGCATGATGTGAATTGTTAATCTTGATTTTTTTTATGCATTTTCTTCTATTCATCTTTCAAATATGTGTTGGTTGGAGATTAGGATATCCCTTTTTGATGGAATATACTCTTTGTAATTTCGTGCATTAGATCAGGCTTTGAACCTTATCAGTTTGATCCATTTTTTAATATAATCACTCATCCAACTCTAAACATTATGATGGGTACTGTATTACACTTACAGAAGTCTAAGTTTGACTCTCAATGCTAACACAACACATAGCATTTATGGAGGATTACCTCTCCGGGGTGATCTGACCGACTGCGTTGTTAAGCCCACGAGGGATATTATAACTGATTTTGATATCTCCAATATTTTGAAGGGAGTCTTAGGCCCCTCTTAGGTGAGGCATACCTACTCTAGTGAGGGAGGCCCCTTTTCAACCACTATATCTTGTTTGTGTGCATTGGCATTTTTTATTTACTTTGGTGTGCTCTCTTATTATTCGTTCGCCTTAGGATTTTGTATTGAGTCGTGAGTTTTCATTGCTATGGTTAGTGGAGCCCCCGTGACTCCCTCAGTTAGCGCTACCCAACCCATGGTATTTTCTCATTCCATGGGGACGAATCCTTTTGTATTTACGAGTGGTATGTTGAATCATGATACTCAGCCAATACCTTGGGCCTCTAATCCTTTTTCTTTTGGTATGCCAGACATGTCTTCGCACTTCCCATCCTTTGTCTCTTCTACTTATGTCAATCGTAGTTTTGGGTATGGGGGAAAGAGTCCATATGCTTTCTTTGCGTGGTTGTTGAGGACTAGTTGCAGGTATATTTCTTTGGGTCAAGTACTCAACGATGGACTTCATCAAATGTCTGGACAAGGTAGGCCTTTTATCTTGCTTTGCTATCATATTTGTCTATATAGCATACTTGAGAATAGATTTGATTTATGCAAACATTTTTGTTTGTTGTGGTTTACCCCTAGCCATAGAGATATTTTACTCGTAACAGAATTGGCAACCATACAAGGGAATTGAATCTTCTTTCTTAGGGTTTGGAGTGTTTTTTCCTTAGATTTTTCTCGTTCTTATTGTGTTTCTTGTCGTATCATTGCTTGACAGTGTCTATTCACTCTGGGTCCAAGTCTTTCATCTCTCTCCTTTGCTTGGCTTTGTTTTTGAAACATATACGTGGGTTTTTGCTTGACATTCGCGTATATACGCGTGCTTTCCTTTTGCAAGTTCTGTGCATATGTGTTGTTTCCCTAAACAATCGTGTACATCAACCTCTTTTTCTTGTTGGTTGGGTTTGGTGGTTGTTGGGTAGGTTTTGATGATTGTTGAGTCTTCTTGGGTCTCTGTAGTGACTAATAAGTGTATGTGGGATGACAGGAAACTTGTCTTTGGTTGAATTTTTGAGCGGAATCTTTCTCATCATATTTTCATTTTGATTCTCCTTGTACATTGGGTTGGGTGTTTTTCTCCTTGGTATCCTACTTGAGTTGTCTCTTTCTATACATAGTAGAGATTTTATATATCAAGTTGTTGTTCAATTCATGCATTTTCTTTTCTTTTTTTCTTATATTGAAAGTACAAAAATATTAGGCATTTTGCATTGCTTGGCATTTTGATCTTTTGAGTCTTTATCATTTAGCTTAGTGCATGTAAAGAAATATTGCATTTTTATTTCAGAATTGCAGAGTTGAAATTGAAAATTGCATTGTTTTAAGAAGCATATCATTCATTGAAAATTGAAGTTAGGACTTTGTATTGTATTAATATTTACTTTACTTGTTGANTTAGTGCATGTAAAGAAATATTGCATTTTTATTTCAGAATTGCAGAGTTGAAATTGAAAATTGCATTGTTTTAAGAAGCATATCATTCATTGAAAATTGAAGTTAGGACTTTGTATTGTATTAATATTTACTTTACTTGTTGATTCATAACATCATGAGTTTCACTATCATACCTTTTTAAGTAAGCACGGCCATTAAAATTAACGCTATAATTTAAAATTGATTAGTCACGATTTTATTTTCTAGGGTGCACAAACTAGCTTAGGATTTAGTGCCTTGGAATAGGATTTTGTGAGTAAACTTCTCCAAGGCTATTAAATCAACATATGTGTTTGACAAAGGGAGTGGAGAAATCCATTGTATAATCAGTAATATCAGGAGGCTTCGCTTACACCGGAATTAATCATGAGGTCGTGCGAGGTTGGTTGAAGGGATATCCCCCCAATATCTTCTTAGCATCAAAGATATTTCTGGGGATCTATTCGTATCTTGGGATCTTACTAGTGCCCTTACCTCCGTAAGAGGTGGTACTTTCAAGGTTTCGGGCTTTGCTACCCTGCCCATGCGGTGGACCTGACTTACGACTGCTCTCATGTGCATCGGTTATACATTGGTTTCTTAGTTTCTTGAATTAGGTTCCTCATAGGTTACTTGCAGGGGTTATTATACAGGTACCCTAGGTCAGATAAGGGTCGGACAACACATAGCCTATATGGAGGATTACCTCTCTGGGGGGATCTAACTGAATGGTTGTTAAGCCCACGAGGGCCCTTATAAATGATTATGCTACCTTCGATCTTTAGCAGGGAGTCTCAGGCCCCTCTTGGGTGAGACATACCATCTTTAGGGAGGGAGGCCCCTTTCAGCCACTTTACCCCGTTTGTGTGCATATTGGTCGTTTGATTATTTTTGGTGTGCTCTTTGATTACTAGTTGGCCTTAGGATTTATTTTTTGAATCTTGAGTCTTAAGTCATCGGGAAATCAGACCAGCCTCCATGTCAGTCCCGTCACTTGTTACAGTTACCATGGGATTTCGAGTCTTTGCCTTCTAAAATGCGTAGATTTATTAGACGTGTTACACACACCTCCAATTTTTCAGACTTGTGATTCTACAAGGATGAGTACTGAACCAAGTCTTCAGAACAATGGGATCCCTTCAACTGCCACACCTACTATAGTTAATCACACCCCTTTGACTCATGCAACCATAATGGTTGTAGTGTCGGAGGCACCTATCATTACTATTAATCGTCCTATAGTGAATGCTCAATCTCTTACCTAGAACCCATTTAGGTCTCTTGGTCACTCATCGGGCTATAATGTTCAGTCCATCCCTATGGCCTCTAGCCCTTTTTCCTATGGTATGAAGAATTTTACTTCACAGTTTTCAAACTCCATCCCAACTATTGGCCCTAATGCTAGCATTGGACTTGGGGGCACTACACCTCCTTATACTCCATTTTTGTTTGGTGGTTCTTAGATCCATAAAATGACTCTTAATATGGGAGGCATTCCCTCTTTTAACCCTAGGTCTAATCCTCTTTCTTCTGGGTGGAGCAACCAACCTGGCGGACAAGCTTCTACTCAAGTTTCGTCTTATACCCTTACCTCCTCAGTGCCAATTCCGACCAACACATTTGGCATGACGAATCCACCTCTATCCTCCATATTCACACCTAGAGGAGGTAATTATCACATCTTGGGAAGCACCCAACTCGGAGCCACTCCGGTTGGGGGAAATTTTTATAACCCCCATCAGAACATTCCTACTGGAATGATGCCCAACCAACCTCTTATGAATCAACCTAGACGAGGGTCTTGTCAGATAGTTGGCTTAGGTTGATGGATAGTTGGTATGGATTGTTTTTTGTCATTGATTTTAACCATTGGAAAGTGATATTATAGATTGATGTCAACCCTTAGTGATTGATTTCAACCCTTAGAGAAAGTCCGGTAGCGAATTCTGGTAGCACAAAGGTTTGGGTAATGGACCCAAGTTTGTTTGATGTATAAGGGTATGAGTTTTAATATATTTGAATGTAACACTATTCTATATGGGTAGTACATTTCATGCCATTTCTGGTGGCATGTGGAACGTCACATAACTCCTTGCGGTTAGAGAGTTATGGCCATGTGAAGTTGGAGAACCCAGGTTTAGGTAATGGACCTAAGTTTGTATGACGAATCCACCTCTATCCTCCATATTCACACCCGGAGGAGTTAATTATCACATCTTGGGAAAAACCCAACTCGGAGCCACTCCGACTGGGGGAAATGTTTATAACCCCCATCAGAACATTCCTACTGGAATGATGCCCAACCAACCTCTTATGAATCAACCTAGACGAGGGTCTTGTCAGATAGTTGGCTTAGGTTGATGGATAGCTGGTATGGATTGTTTGTTGTCATTGATTTTAACCATTGGAAAGTGATATTATAGATTGATTTCAACCCTTAGTGATTGATTTCAACCCTTGGAGAAAGTCCGGTAGCAAATTCTGGTAGCACAAAGCTTTGGGTAATGGACCCAAGTTTGTTTGATGTATAATGGTATGAGTTTTAATATATTTGAAGATAACACTATTCTATATTGGTAGTACATTTCATGCCATTTCCAGTGGCATGTGGAACGTCACATAACTCCTTGCGGTTAGACAGTTATGGCCATGTGAAGTTGGAGAACCCAGGTTTAGGTAATGGACCTAAGTTTGTTTGATGGATAACGGTATGATTTTTGATATATTTGCATATAATACTATTCTATATGGATATTACATTTCATTCCATTTCCAATGGTATGTGGAACGTCACATAACTCCTCACGGTTATAGAGTTATGACCATGTGAAGTTGGAGAACCCTCATGAGTCATCTAGAAGCCCCAAAAGGTCAAAGTAGTCAAAGTGGTTTAAGAGATTTTTAGAAGGTAAATAATAAATTGAAGTGATGAGTGCACTATAATTCAAAGTGAATGAAAAATAAATTATTTAAATAATAAAGTTAATGGAGAAATTACTAAGTTGACAAGTGGTTAGAATTGGGTTAGCCCTAAAATAAGAAAAGCGGTTTAAGATGGTTAGAAGGTAACCCCTTGAGGTAAAGTGAAGTAATGAGTGTACTATAATTCAAAGTGGATACAAAATAAATTATTTAAATAATAAATTTAATGGACAAATTACTAATTGGACAAGTGGTTAGAATTTGGTTAACCCTAAAATAAGCAAAGTGGGTTAATATGGTTAAAAGGTAACCCCTTGAGGAAGCTACATGAAAGTATAAATAAGAGGAAAGGCTCTCTCATTTTAATCACACTTGAGCATATTGAATATCTACAGGTGAATGAGGTAACCAAATGATATCTAAGTCGAATTTCAGAGAGAAGGTGAAGTAAAGAAGGCTGAAATTCAAGGGAGGATAAATTATTTTGATGATGCTTTATAAGGTATGTTATTTATAGGTCATCTCACCATTTTCACAATAGCATTTTTTATAGAATGATTCAAACTGTGAAATTGATATCCCATTGAGAAAACATATACAAGTAGTTGTGGTACTAATTTTAGCTTGTGTTTCGTTGTATTTTTGGTGTTACACTCCATGGAAAATAGGGTTTGTGGCTAGTCCTTAAACTAGTCTAAAATATGTGTTTCGGGTAAAACATCATAACTTCTTCATAACAGATCCAAATGCAGTAAGACCAAATGTGTTGGTTAGAGTGCATTCTTTAGTATTCTATGTAAAATTTTCAGATCCATAAAACAAATATTTCGTGTGGGGCATGCTCTACAAGTTCGTTCTCTAGAATAAGCCAGAATTCAACAAGGTACACCATTTTTTCTATAACTCCTTTTCTGAGAGGTTCCAAGTAGTGACACCTTGAGGAATTCCATAAAAACACTGCAGAACAGTATGTACTATTTTCATATCTTTATTCATTACAGGTACATAGCTATGATTATTTCAAGTTAGGGTTGTTGACTAATCCAAAACTAGTCATGTGAGACTAAAGAAAAGTTTGATGAAAATGATAGTCTCTTGTTGTTAAAGTTAAGAAAGCTTTGCAGGTAAGTGATCATATACACCAGGTCTATTATAGAGGTACAAATCATATTTGGATGATGAAATTGATGAGGGCTTTTGGTTGAGGTACATGTTGGGTACATGGTTGAGACAAGTAGTTGTTGATTTGGCACATGCATGAGGTGTATAGTTGATGATGTTGGTACATCCTGATGAGTCATAGTTTATGAGTAGTTGATACATGATTGGTACATACTTGGTACATGTTTTGAGGCACTTGTTAGTAGTATTGTTGACACATGGTTTATGGATGATGTAGCATACT
>SNQJ01S0111494.1:19176-47973 GCA_010110895.2 Picea sitchensis | reverse complement strand
TTTTTGAGGTAAAATGGATTTTTTTTAATTTTCAAAAGTATTAAACACATTACATCTATTAGAGTATTTTAGATCGGCGTTTCAAACCTCAAGCTAGGTTCATCATTGGTACGAAAAGAAGTCTAACACTTCTTTTTGTCCCGATGATGAACCTAGATTGAGGTTTGAAACATCAACCTGAAATACTCTAATGTGACACCCTCTGAAGTCTTGATGGATATTACTATGAACCACAAAAGTTTGAAGAATACATCACATCCATTCAATTTAACTATACACTATGTAGTCTTGATTATTAAGCTCTGCAAAAGGGCCACATTCCTAAAAAAAAACCTTACCTGCTTTAAATGAAGTGCACAAGTGCTCCAATTTGAGCATAATTGATTCATGCAGTGTAAATATATCAGTAAAAATCTTGCCTTAAATTTCCCTTTTTTTTAAAATGCCTTAACAAGATGCTCGATAAAACCTTCACTAACCTAACACCATTGAGCTAGCCTTGCCAACATATTGATAAAATACTATGAACTCAATTTTTCTCCCAAGTAGACATTATTTTCATAAATTTGAAATAGAGAGGATGGAGTGATAATAATTTATGTGAAGTAACAATAAAAAGGCAATGGATGTGAATTGTAAGGAACTCATTTAAGTGTCAATGCAAAGCAATGAATGTGAATTCTAAGGAACCTATTTATGTGTTAATGAGAAGGGGGTGAAGATAAATTACATACATGAAGCAATCAAACTATGTAGTAGTGACCATCTTTGTGATTCTGACCATGAAATTGTCAATGGTCTTTTTCTAGGTCTTGTGGGTCAGTCTTTAAAACTTGGTCTATTGATGAAACAAATGGAGTCACATGTTAAGTACGGTGTAATTGCTATAATTTTTCCCATTCTCATGTTGTAATTTAGCCCACTCTCTTGTTTGTCATGTTACAACCACATCATGTAATTGTAGGATGTGTGGAGCAACATGTGGAGAAAGGAAGGGGGGGTGCTAGCGATAAATTTCATAATCCCATTATTTAAATGTGAAACGTGCTAATCAGCAGTAATCCTACCCAGTAATGACAAACACATGGATCGAAAAATGCATCAATGATTTATTTTCCCTTATCTGATTTAGAACTAGAGTTCAAGGGAGAATCAAATTTTGAGGTGTTTAGTTCAATCAACAATGATTGTTTGTAATAACATTCATCGGTGTTATGCCAAGGAATTTTACAATTCCCACACCACTTTTCAATGTCCTTTTTTGAATTTTCCTTACCCTTTTTTGCATGTGGTTTGGGCTAGTTGTCTTAAGGTTGGTTATCCTTGCTTTGTACTTTATTTTGTGAGTTAGGGACATATTTAGCATTATTTTTTTGTCATTGATTTGTGGACCCAAATTCTCTCTTACTCTTTTGTTGAAGCCTTTGCTTGATCTTGACAACACATGATTAAAGTGTGTTCCCAGTGAAGAGATGTCCAAAAACTCCATTTCTATTTGGATGTACTTGTGTAGACCATCATGATAATTTAGAACCAACTATCACTTAAAATCCCAAACACATAGCTTTGAGTTTAAGATTTGGAAGGTATTAGTGTACTTTGAAACTACCTAGTTTCTCTCTTGGTGTAGAGTTGTCCATCTTGTGTACTAGTCCTCATAGTCTTCAATAGGGTAGAATTCCTCCTTGGGGGAATCAAAAAAATCCACCTAAGTGGATTATGTCCCAAATGGTTCAGATTCATATTCAACATGTTGCACACAATACGATTCCCACCAATATTTGGCATGGGGAAGGGACTTAAGGAGAACGAAGGTGATCTTCTCATTATCATTTTTTTTAATAGAGTAATAACCGTCAAATAGACTTAACAATTTCTCCAAAGCATTTGTATCTATTTAATATTCAAACAAAGGGATGTCAAAGTTAAATTTTACCTTGAAGGGCATCATACCTCCGAAGTGACTACTTGTCAAAGGTGTCTCCATTGTTGTTGGGAGTCATCAAAGGATCTTGGCGAAATTATCCATCATCTCATTCCTCTATCCCACAAGGGCTTCCTTGAGCAAAATCTTGATAAGATTTCCTACTCCATCACCTTTCCTTTTTCTCACTATGGGAGGCCATTTGGTCTAGAAAGGGAAGTCTTCTCTTGGCTTTGTTAATTCAAGGCCCAACTCCCTACACCCTGACCTTGTTAGGGACATGCATAGAAAAAAAAAAAAGAGAAAATTTCTTTGATATCACTGATTTGGATTATGTTGAGAATCAAAAGAAAATAGCACTACATGTAGACTAAAACAAAGATATCACAAAGAGAACAATATCACAATGAAACCCAAACTCTATTAATAAATGAAATAGTGAAAAAAGTACAATATGTAAAGAAATACAAATAGGCTAGAATGGTGGTTGCTTATCTCTGAAGTGAAATGTGTTGCCTACATTAATTTGTAAAAACCCCATGACATGAGGATCAAAATACCTTTTAACATAAATCCTACAACTCTAAGAGGAAAAATCCCTAAGATCCAAAACCCTAACCCTAGGAAATAAGGTGGCAAAAGGAATGTAGGCCCCAAGGATCCTAGTTGATATGTCACCTTCTTGGGACCGTGATTCTCACATATGATCTTGGTTTGTGGTGTTTCTTGGACCATTACAAATATTATTTTTATTTTTATGTGTAGTGATGGAATGGCCTAGAAATTAAAGATTACAAGGCCATATCAGTTTCCAAAAATGCATGGGATGTGCCTAAAAAATACATTAGAAGTTTAGGACCTGCAAAACTATTGTAAAATTTCCAATCCATGGGACTATGGTTGGCCTCTTATATCCACCTCGGTTAGAGAAGAAAGAGAAGAGGGAAGGAAACAACAATTGTAGAGACAAGAGAGAGGAAGAAATAAGGGAAAGAAGGAGAGCACAATCTTGATACAGGCTAGGAAGAATTGGAAGAGGAGAAGAAGATGATAAAACAATAATTTGCAACTAGAGAGGAAGATATGTTAACCCAAAGATCAAGCTAATACGATAAATTTCTCTCATAATTTGAAAGGGGAAACCATTTATGAATTCACATGATGAATATAAAGCCAAACCAAGACTTGTCAATTCACACTAGCACATTCAGTTAAGGTGTGGGTTTTGTTTGCTAGGTGACCTAAGTTCAATACCCTTACGATGTGTTTAGTTAGGACAAGACACTCAAAAATCCAACCATGTTAAGGGTTGGTACGGCCCATGCCAGGTGCGATCCCAAAGTGATTTTTATGGCTTAGACACCTCTGGGCTATGGTTTCTTAGTCAATGGTTGAAATGTTGGCCCCGCAAGTGACAAGCATTTCTAACAAACAAAAATAAATAAAGCCAAACCAAGACTTAGCCTTGTCAAGTATCTTGTGCAAAAGGGCTTAGCCCCATTGTTTTAATTATTGTAGCAACAAGATCCCTTAAAGGTTTCATGCACAATAAATTCCATTTATCATGATAATTATAAAAAATAAACTTTGTTGTGGCTATTTATTTCTATTATTGTGTGCATGTTTGAGTTTGTATATTAGCTTCCAATGTGTTGTGATGTGGTTGATGGGACTATAGCAAGTATGGGTGTGTTTTATTTTGTGCCCCTCGACCAATCCTTCAAATCACATGGCCCTTGGCACCAAATTAAACCAATTCTTATGAAAATGACCCCATGAAGCATTCAATGTCTATTTAGGTCACACCGTCTTCCTAGACCCTAGGAGACAAAACCCACCTTGGTTGTCTCCTTAGAACTAGCCTTTCGAAGATTATTAAGAATATCGCATGGAGAAAGCATTCTGGAATGGTAATTCAATGCCAATCTATTCTAGACAAGCTTGCCACAATCACTATCTCAAACTTTGAAACATCATACCCATCTCTTAAAACCCCTAGCAACCACTACCTCTTCAATGAAAAAACATGTTTTAGTTCATGGGATGTAGAATTCCCATTGCATCCACTGGCCATCACTAATAAAATCAGATCCATCAAGGTCGTTGATTAGTCTATCAATTGTATCCAAAACATTATCATATATTCCTATCTTCAAGGCAAGGCCAACAATAAAGACAAGGGAAGCCCCACTTTGTTTCAACAGATGGAGTCGTGATCCAAAATGGATTCAAATTAACCTCTCTTCCAATCCTTGTATAAAGGTTGAGTGCTTTGTTCTTTTCAAAGTGACGATTCCAACATTTGAAAGAAGACAATGAAGACCTAAGGCCAAAGGTCTCATTTTGTGCAAGATACCAGATATGCAAAATATGTAGAACAGAAATAAAATGCTAGAAATGGCAGAATAACAGTAAAATATCCAGCATAACAGAAATAAATGCTAGAAATGGCGTAATAACAAAGAAATATCCAAAAGATAATCTTCACAATACACGAAAATGATATAACAATAGCAATAGAATAAGACTTTGATTCTGGAAGAATGTTCACCAGTCTCAGGGGAAACCTCCAATCGAGTAGCCCTCACACACACTCCAAGCTAGGGTTTTCATACCTTGGACCCTTATTTATACTAAATATAAGGTTCATTAGAGAAGCATCTAGAGGAAGATCCCTTCTAGAAGTTTAGCTTCTATTAGGTCTTCTAACATCCTCCTTATTATTCTATTTTGTATTGAAAGGCCTTATTAATATTTACCTTTATTACATCTGAATGTATTGTTCTACCTATGTATGGGTTAAGACCTTAACATTTTGGCTCCGCAAGAAGATGAAATGGCATTGCTTATTGAGGGAGGTCAAAGGCAATGCTATAACAAATGACACACCTTGCTTGTTGGGGGGGAATTAATGGGCATCATGATCTAGGTGGATATCAAGCACACCCAATCTTTTCTCAATTAGCTCAAAAACAGCTTTCTCTCGGCAATTTTGGCAATTTACTATTATTAACTGTTTTAAACTTTCGGGGCCATTTTGAGGGCCTAAATGAAGGTTTTTCTAGATCAAGGTTCTCAATGTGATATCCAAAGGCATTTATTTTCAATCCTTCTAAAATGAATATCCTCAACTTTTACCTTTCCAATCTAGCTATCATAATTTAAAGCAGTAGGATCAGATGTAAAAGCCACGACCTCGGTAGTTGATAAAATTAACTTACCCAAATGGTTCCCACATGACTTTTGGTGTTTTCATCTCCTAGGGGTTAGGTTTTTGGATTTCTAGGACTTTTGGGATTCTGATTATTTTAAAAATGCCTCTAGGAGCCTCATTGTAATCATTATCTTCATAGGAATGCTGGTAGTTGTCACATTCTCTCTTTAGATAACTCCTGCCACCATTCTAGCTGTAGTCTTTCACTTTGTATTTCTACAGCTTCGTAGATACATTTCTTTTCATTAATAGAAATTGTATTACTCAGATATCCTGTTTATGGTTGCATCTCTCCTGTACATTTTATTTCTCCTTTTGTTTGTGGGAGTCATATCCCTCTACCAAATCTTACGGTAGGATGTTGGGAACCTCATTCCTATAGACCCGATCCTAGCTTCACTTTTCTAGGATGGAGTGCTCAAATTGGTGGTCAGTTTACTTCCTATATTATGTCCTTTCTATTCCTTCTTCCTCCATAATTCTGATGAACGCATTTATTAGGGAAAATCCCTCTTTGTCCTCTAGTGTTACATCTAGAGGGAATCAGTTTTATAGTATGGGAAACCCCTTCACAAAGTTCCTTCGTCTGGGGAAACATATATCCTCACATTAGTAACCCTTATCATGTCACTTTCTCTTCACAAGCAGATTCTACATGCCCTTACAACCTTTTATGAATGAGTTTGGAGGAAGTGATGTAACATGTTTCTTATTGTCCATGGGTTTAGCCTGAACTCCTTTCCCGTCTTAAAATTTTCAAAATCAGTCTTTCCTACAACCTTGGTCTTAGATGCTAAAACCAGTCGCTGCAAGTCATGATGGAAACACAAGTCCAGTCGTTGTGATTCATACTGGAATTATATCACAACGTTTGCTAGTTATATTAGAGATAGGTCAACAATATCTCCAAGTCATGTTGAAGACTAGTAAACTTCATCCATAAAGTCATGCTCGAGGCACAACTCTATTCACTTCTAGTCACATTGCACATACATCACCAACCTATGTTATTCATGTTGGAGATTGGTCGACAATCTTTGCTAGTCATGTTGGATATTTACAACTAGACACTACAAGTCTATTTGGGGGGAATCATTCAACCTCTCTAAGTCATGTTGGGAGCATGTAACCATCCATTGCAAGTCATGTTAGGGGAATTTATATGATTGAGTAGCATCAACGAGGACTCTGCCTGCCCTGCAGAAATACCCAACCCCTCAAGCCCCACTGCAGCCTGGTCCCTGTCCCAGCCTTTGAGCCATGGTCATCTCTTGGTTTTCCAACCTTATAAATCTTCACATTGGTCGATACAACGGTCAGTGTCATGCATATTTTGTCAAACCCTCTTTAGGGTGATGCTGCCCTTTTGACCATGCTATCTCGTGATCCTTTTCAACCAACATCATGTCGATGTAATCTTTTAAGTGACAATTCTATTTTGGGGAGTGATGCATCACTTGACCTTGTTGTATCACATCCTATTCAACCAATGATTGAAGAAGTGGTCATGCCGATGCAATATTTGGTTGATCCCACACTCTTTGGAGAGTGAAAATTTAAGGAAGTGATACTGTCAGACATGGAAGCCCCATCCCACCTCTTTATAGGAGATGCATCTTCGACCATGTCCTTGGAATTTCTAGTTCAATACATTTTGAACAATGGGGCATTCCACTCAATTTGAGCATACTTCGTGCAAGTCATAGGAAGGTTTCCTTTGATTGGAATGATCTTGTAGGACCCAAATTCCTTCTTCTACACCTTTCTAGATAAGGGGCATTCTTCGGTATATTGTAGATAAGGTAACATATGCAACTATTTTATCCTCCTTGGATTGAAAAGCATTGGGTTCTCCTAAGATTGTGTCATCTATCTATGAGTTAAGTGACATTTCTGGTCAAGGTCCACATGGGAGCTTTGGCCTCCCCCATGATATGTAACTTAGAAAAACATCATCGAAATCTTGTTTAAGCTCTTTTCCAACTCAAAAGAGAAAATATTGTAGAGTGAAATTGTCTCTTCACACTCCATTAAATGACTTTGAAAGGATGTCTATCTGGTATAAGTTTAACCTACTTTTTGGACCAATTAGAGTATTTATGATTAAGGAACACTCTAGTCATCATTGGCTAGAAGAGTTCTCATGGTATTATTTTATACTTTTTTTTTTTTTTTTTTTTTTTTTATGAAAAAATAATTTTTTTGGAGTTAATTTGTAATTGTCTTCCATCCTCCTACTTGTAGTATTGAACCTATTGCTACTGCTATAAGCCCCCACTTCATCAATTTGCATCACTAGCCAAGAAGAGCCTTGTTTATATCCTTTGTAGCTTCACACCTTGAAAATTCTAAGAGGAAACATCCCCCAGAGTTTCCATGTCCCACATGCACTTCCTTGCATTGATCATAGGTATGTTCCATTGTTTTGAGCTAGTTTCTTACTCAATTTGACACTCTTTTCTTCTCTTATATCATAGAATTTATTTGCCTATGAAAAACAAAAAAAAGATGGGCTGGAAAATAATATTATCTCATATTGGTAGTAGTCGTGTCGCCTTTGAATATAGAAAAAACTTTTGAGTCCACTATCATTGAAAGTTTGGGTTTAGTATGACCTTAGAAAGTTGAGCTTTTTGTTACTTAGAGTTTACTCCCGAATCGTTATTCTTCCAAATTCCTATGGAGAGTTCGCTGGATGCTTCCTGCATCACTTTTCCATCATCAATTTTAAGGATGCCTTGCTATCCATATGTCTCTTGCATGCTCCTTGTTCAAAGGATGTCTATATAAGAGTGTGCTCTAACTACTTCTCAACTTTTGACTTTGCATGTCACCATACCCCTGGCAGGTCTCGTAATCACATGAATTTGTAGTCCCACTATGCACCCTCGTCCTACTTTGATCATTGGTAGGTAACCTGAACCTAGCAGTCGACTCCCTCATTGGTCCCTCGACTTGGTGGTTTCCCTTGTGTTCTATGACAAGAAATATATTCACACATTGATATTATTGTCTTGAGGCTATTAGTTCTATTAGTGGTTTCACCTCGTTTGTACTCCTATCGATGCTATTCATAGGGTATTTTTCATGCATGTTATAAAAAGATATGCCTTGGGACTTTCAGAATTGTGCAACAAAGGGCTTCTTTCCATTTCCCCATGCAAAATTTTCATCCCTTTGCAACTCGAAGTTAAAAAATACATTTTTTTCCACATTGCACGACGCTTCTTGCCTACTATACAACATGCGATATATATCGCATCTACTACATCCTAATGAGACGGATTTGTGCCCAAAAATGAAAATTGTTGTCTGTTTCCATGTCGCGATAGGAGATCTATGATCCTTGACCTTCCATATAATCGAAACATTCTGCCCGACTATTCGGCCCATTTGAAGGCTATAAAATGGGCCACCGAAGCCATGGAAAAAGAAGAGAAAGACCAACTTTGAGAGCAAAGCTTACTGAGAAATTATTTACTCTATACAGCCCCAGATCCCTTTGTCCTTGGTGCCCAAAACACAAGCACCAACCCCCAAGCCTTCCCTTGGCTGATCGAGCAACTCGATTTCTCTTCTATGAGCTTGTCTTTGTGGAGGATTGAAGTGGTGGAGCTCCAACTGGAAGGGACTTAGTTCCTCGGTTCCAAACCATGTCGCATATTGAAGTTCCAGAATCCTTTTTCACTTCTACCAATCATATATTAATAGAAATAATATTTTCTCATCCAATTGATATCTTTAAATATTTGAATTATTATTCCATGGCTTATTTAGTATGTGTATATGATTTTTAAAACCATGGCCATAGTTTTGGTTTTTCCTCTAGTCATATATCAAGATAATGATTTTTAAAGATGTATGGACTCTCGGCATACTTTTGAGGTGTCAATCTTTGGTAAAAGTGAAACAGATCAAGCATAGAAAGTTCATGAAGCGTTTGGACTCATTGGTGCTATGAACTGGTAATTTATGACAGCTTGTAAGCATTAGCACACAACAAAGGATTGTTTTGATCATAAATTCCTTTGAATTCCACACATGGGTTCCTCTGAAATTGGGTGTGGAGGAAAAAATAATGTTTTTGACTCATTGAAAAAAAATCAGCCCAACTCATTTCGTATTTTTGGAGAAAAAAAAACATCACCTGCATGTGAAAGTTCGCAAGATGTTATCAAGCATGGTAAACTCTAATGTGACAAATTGAAGCTAAGGGAAAGTCAGCCTATCGTGGAAGGTTTGAATGGTCTCCTAGGAGCTAGTTGGATATGAGAGACATGTGGTCCATCTCCAGATCAAGCAGTACGACCCTTCAAAAGGCATTTATCTCAATAGACAAGATCCCCCAAAAAATAGGAATTTGTTAGGTTTTGTTGGAATATTTTTAACAAGACTCCTAATGGAGGAGGATCCTATGTAAATCCTTGCTTTCGACCTCCTGTGGTAGATAGAGAAAATTCACTATATATGAAGTGGATTTTGATATGGAAATGGTTGGAGGATAGGAAAAGGTTGTTGTACTATTTTTAAACCTTAGGACCTCAGAGATATCTAGATGGAGGATTCTTGTGTAATCAAAGATCAGCTTGTGCTCCTTTCTTTGTCCATTCTCTTTGTCTTATTTCTATAATGGAATATTGATTGATAAAGGATTTATCAACAAATTTATTAGCATATTTATGCAGTTGGATGACGTATTGCTTCATTTTGTGAAGCATTTCCTCTTTGGAGCAAAATATTTATTTCGGATTAGAAGGATCCTAATTAATGAAATTTCATTCATATGAATGTGTCAATCAAGCATGATGTGAATTGTTAATCTTGATTTTTTATGCATTTTCTTCTATCTACCTTCCTTCAAATATGTGTTGGTTGGAGATTAGGATATCCCTTTTTGATGGAATATACTCTTTGTAATTTCGTGCATTAGATCAAGCTTTGAACCTTATCAGTTTGATCCATTTTTAATATAATCACTCATCCAACTCTAAACATTATGATGGGTACTGTATTACACTTACAGAAGTCTAAGTTTGACTCTCAATGCTAACACAACATATAGCATTTATGGAGGGATTACCTCCTAAGTGATCCACTCGACTCATGCTGTTAAGCCCACGAGGGATATTATAACTAATTTTGATATCTCCTTTAATATTTTGAAGGGAGTCTTAGGTCAATCTTGGGTGAGGCATACCTAATGAAGTGAGGGGAGGCCCCTTTCAACCACTATATCTTGTTTGTGTATCATTTCTTTTTATTTACTTTGGTGTGCTCTCTAATTATTCGCTCTCTGGCCTTAGGATTTGTATTGAGTCTTCATTATCATGGTTAGTGGAGCCCCCTGCGGACTTCATGCTAGCTAGCTTACCCAACCCATTTTGGTATTTTCTCATTCCATGGGGATAAACCCTTTTGTATTTCTGAGTGGTAAGCCAAATCATGATACTCAGCCAAAAACTTGGGCCTCTAATCCTTTTTCTTTTGGTATGATAGACATGTCTTCGCACTTCCCATCCTTTGTCTCTTCTACTTATGTCAATCGTAGTTTTGGGTATGGGGGAAAGAGTCCATATGATTTCTTTGCTTGGTTGTTGAGGAATAGCTGCGGTGTATATTTCCTTTGGCCTGGCACCACCCATGGACTTCATCGAATGCCTGGACAAGGTAGGCTCTTTATCCTATCTTCTCATTATCATATTTGTCTATATAGCATAATTGAGAATAGATCGATTTTATGCAAACATTTTGTTTGTTGCTGTGGTTTACCCCCAGCCATGTAGATATTTTACCTCAGAATGTAGACCATAAACCATACAGGAACTGAATCTTCTCTCTTAGGGTTTGGAGTGTTTTTCCTCCTTAGATTGCTCTCATTCCTATCGTGTTTCTTTTCGTATCATTGCTTGACAGTTTTTGTTCACTCTGGATCTGAGTTTTGCAATCATCTCCCTTATCTGGCTTTATTTTTGAAACATATAATGTTGGTTTTGTTTGACATTCACAAGATATACGCTGCTTTCCTTTGCAAGTTCCCAGGTATATGTGTTCTAAAACAATCGTGTACATCAACCTCTTTTACTTTTTTTCTGGGTTTGGTGGTATTTGGGTGGCTTGATGATTGTTGAGTCTCTCTGTCTCTGTAGTGACTAATAAGTGTATGTGGGATGACAGGAAACTTGTTCCTTTGGTTGAATTTTATGGAATCTTCATCATATTTCATTATTGATTCTCCCTTTGTACATCATTGGGTGTTTTTCTTGGTATCCTTCTTGAGTTTTCTCTTTCTATACATAGTAGAGATTTTATATATCAAGTTGTTGTTCAATTCATGCATTTTCTTTTCTTTTTCTTTATACTGAAAGTACAAAATATTAGCATTTTGCATTGCTTGGCATTTTGATCTTGAGCTCTATCATTTAATTTAGTGCATGTAAAGAAATATTGCATTTTATTTCTAATTGAAGAGTTGAAACTGAAAATTGCATTGTTTTAAGCAGCATATTATCATTCATTGAAAACTGAAGTTAGGACTTGTACTGTATTAATATTTACTTTGATTTTGTTGATTCATAACATCATGAGTTTCACTATCATACCTTTTTAAGTAAGCACTACCACTAAAATTAACGCTTATAATTTAAAATTGATTAGTCACCATTTTATTTTCTAGGGTGCACAAATCCAAATTTTAGATTTAGTGCCTCGAATAGGATTTTGTGAGTAAACTTCCAAGGCTATTAAATCAACATATGTGTTTGACAAAGGGAGTGAAAAAATCCATTGTATAATTGGTGTCCTTGGGAGGCTCCACTTACACAAAATTTAAGCATGATGTCACACAAAGTATTTTGCATAGATATCCCTCTAATATCTTCTTAGCATCAAAGATATTTCCTGGGATCTATTCGTATCTAGGGAACTTGCTAGTGCCCCACCGTGAAGAGGTGGTACTCTACAATTTCGCTTGCTACTCCTCGCCCATGCTATGGACCTCGAATTTAATGATCAACGCTCTCATGTGTACCTGCTATACTTTGGTTTCTTAGTTTCTTGAATTAGGTTCCTCATAGGTTACTTGGTGTGGGTTATTATACGTACCCTAGGTCGTATAAGGGCTCCACAACACATAGCCTATATGAGGATTTCACCTCTCTGGGATCTAACCTAATGGTTGTTGGCTCCACGAGGGCCCCAGAAAATGATCATACCTTCGATCTTTTAAAGGGAGTCTCATGCCCCTCTTAAGCGAGACATACATTCTTTAGGGAGGGAGGCCCTTTCAACCACTTTTACCCCGCTTTCAGGTGCATATTGGTCGCTTGATTATTTTTGGTGTGTCTTTGATTACTAGTTGGTCTTAATAGTTTATATTCTTGAATCTGAGTCTTAAGTCATCTGGAAATGTAATTCACTTCCCATGTCAACTCACAATTTGTTACAGCTAACATGGATTGAAGCCTTGCCTTTTAAAATGCGTAGATTTATTAGACGTGTTACACACACCTCCAATTTTTCAGACTTGTGATTCTACAAAGATGAGTAATCAACCAAGTCTCTTCAGAACAATGGGATCCCTTCAACTGCCACACCTACTATAGTTAATCACACCCCTTTGACTCATGCAACCATAATGGTTGTAGTGTCTGAGGCACCTATCATTACTATTATTAATCGGGCCCTATAGTGAATGCCTCAATCTCTTACCCAGAACCCATTTAGGGTCTCTTGGTCACCTCATCTGCTATAATGTTCACCCATCCCTATGGCTCCCAAATTCTTTTCCCATGGTATGAAGAGAATTTTACTCTACAAGCCAAACTCCATCCCAGTTGTGGGCCCTAATGCTAGCATTGGACTTAGCACTACACCTCTTTATACTCCATTTTTGTTTGGTGGTTCTAGATCCATAAAATGACTTTAGTTATGGGAGTGCATTCCCCTTTTAACCTAGGTCTAACTCTCTTTCTTTCTCTGGTGGAGTAAACTAACCAAGGGACAAGCTTCTACCTAAGTTTCTGCCTTATACCCCACCTCCTCCTCGCTGCTGCCAATTCACCAACACATTTGGTATGACGAATCCACCTCTATCCTCCATATTCACACCTAGAGGATGTCAATTTCACATCTTGGGAAACCCTCAACCCAGATCCACTCCGGTTGGGGAAATTCTTTATAACCCCATCAATATCTCTATCGATCGATGCCCAACCAACCTCTTATGAATCAACCTAGACGAGGGTCTTGTCAGATAGTTATTTAGGTTGATGGATAGCCAGGCTGGATTGTTTTTTTGTCATTGATTTTAACCATTGGAAAGTGATATTATAGATTGATGTCAACCCTTAGTGATTGATTTCAACCCCTTAGAGAAAGTCCCAGAAGCTTAATTCTCGTAGCACAAAAGGTTTGGGTAATGGACCCAAGTTTGTTTGGATGTATAAGGGTATGAGTTTTAATATATTTTGAATGTAACACTATTCTATATGGATAGCATACATTTCATGCCATTTCTGGTGGTATGTGAACGCCACATAACTCCTGCTAGAGAGTTATGGCCATGTGAAGTCGAGAACCTGTGCTTAGGTAATGGACCTAAGTTTGTATGACGAATCCACCTCTATCCCTCCATATTCACAATCTTGAGGAGTTAATTATCACATCTTGGGAAAAACCCAACTCGGAGCTAATTCGGGACCGGGGAAATGTTTATAACTCCCATCAACATTCCTACCTGAATGATGCCCAACCAATCCCTCTCTTATGAATCAACCTAGACGAGGGTCTTGTCAGATAGTTGGCTTTAGGTTGATGGATAGTCGGTATGGATTGTTTGTTGTCATTGATTTTAACCATTGGAAAGTGATGGTTGTAGATTGATGTAACCCCTTAGTGATTGATTTCAACCTTGGAGAAGTCCAGAGTACTCGGTAGCACAAAGTTTGGGTAATGGACCCAAGTTTCATTTGATGTATAATGGTATGAGTTTTAATATATTTGAAGATAACACTATTCTATATTGGTAGTACATTTCATGCCATTTCCAAGCAGCATGTGGAACGTCACATAACCTCATGCTAGGACAGCTTATGGCCATGTGAAGTTGAGAACCCAAAGTTTAGGTAATGGACCTAAGTTTGTTTGATGGATAACGGTATGATTTTGATATATTTGCATATAATACTATTCTATATGGATATTACATTTCATTCCATTTCCAATGGTATGTGGAACGGCCATAACTCCCCTCACTTGCTATAGAGACTAAGGACCATGTGAAGTTGGAGAACCCTCATGAGTCATCTAGAATTCCAAAAGGTCAAAAGTAGTCAAAGTGGTTTTAAGAGATTTTGTAAAAATAATAAATTGAAGTGATGAGTGCACCATAATTCAAAGTGAATGAAAATAAACATTTAAATAATAAAGTTAATGGAGAATTCACTAAGTCGTATAAGGGTTAGAATTGCTGAAATTCTAAAAATAAGAAAAGCGGGTTTAAGATGGTTAGAAGGTAAACCCTTGAGGTAAAAGTGAAGTAATGAGTGTACTATAATTCAAAGTGATAAAATAAATTATTTAAATAATAAATTTAATGGACAATTACTAATTGACAAGTGGTTAGAAGTTGCTAACCCTAAATAAGTGGGTTAATATGGTTGCAACCCTCGAGAAGCTTACAGCTGAAAGTATAAATAAGAGGAAAGGCTCTCATTTTAATCACACTTGAGCATATTGAATACTCCATAGTGAATGAGGTAACCAAATGATATCTAAGTCGAATTTCTAAGAGAAGGTGAAGCAGAAGGCTGAAATTCAAGGGAGAGGATAAATTATTTTGATGATTTTATATAGTATACATTTATAGGTCATCTCAACTAATTTTCACAATAGCATTTTTATAGAATGATTCAAACTCAGGAAATTGATATCCCATTGAGAAAACATATACAAGTAGTTGTGGTACCAATTTAAGCTTGTGTTTCTGTTGTATTTTGGTGTTACAACTCCATGAGAAAATAGGGTTTGTGGGTTGGGTCCTTAAACTAGTCTAAATATGTTTCGTGTAAAAACATCATAACTTCATAACAGATCCAAAGTTTCCTTTAAGCATCCAAATGTGTTGGTTAGAGTGCATTCTTTAGTATCCTATGTAAAATTTTCAGATCCTGAGCAAAACAAATATTCTGTGTGGGGCATGCCTCTACAAGTCTGTTCTCTAGAATAAGTTTGGACCAACAAGGTACATCCATTTTTTCTATAACTCCTTCTGAGAGGTTCCAAGTAGTGACACCCTGAGGAATTGCACAAAACACACCTGGGCAGAATAAAAGATGTACCATTTTCATATCTCTTTATTCACATGTGTACATAGCTATGATTATTTCAAGTTAGGGTTGTTTAATAATCCAAAGAATGTGAGACTAAAGAAAAGTTTGATGAAAATGATAGTCTCCTTTGTTGTTAAAGTTAAGAAAGCTTTGCAGGTAAGGATCATATACACTAAGTCTATTATAGAGGTACAAATCATATTTGGATGATGAAACTGATGAGGGCTTTGGTTTGAGGTACATGTTGGGTACATATTGAGACATAGTAGCGTTGTTGATTTGGCACATGCATGAGGGTGTATAGTTGATGATGTTGGTACATCCCTATGGAGTCATAGTTTATGAGTAGTTGATACATGATTGGTACATAATTTTTAAAGGGCATATGGTTTCAGGCACTTGTTAGTAGTATTGTTGACACATGGTTTATGGACATGCATTTGTATTGGTATATTGTTAGAAGTACATATTGATCTTGGTAATTACTATGAGTTGTTGCAAGCTTATGCCTATTGATGCACATCCCTTGAGAGTTGTCTCAGGATTGATCTTCTGGTGAGGTGATTCACTTGGTTGATAATATTGATGAGATGTGTTGTTGTGATAGGTTGTTTGGACAATTTGTTGTGACATGCTATTTACAGTGCAGTTTGGTGCATAGCTGATGCACTTGTTCATGGTACAGTTGAGGTACATGCTGGTGCATGGTTGATGCACTTGCTATGGTACTAGTGCTTCATTACGTGTTGAGGTACAAGTTGATGCATTCTTGATGAATGGTTTAGGCTATTGGTACAGGTTGTTTGGTGCGTTTATTGGCAGGCCAAAAGCCACAGCAGATATCTCACAGCTGATAGTGTGACAAGTTGGTTCCACTCATTCTACTTATAATACTGTGGGATTTGAACGCGGTAAGGATAGGGTGGCTGTAGACACCTCTACTTGTAGCTAGGAGAACACAGTGGCTCTCAGCCTTCTTCTAGTTGTAGCCGCGAACTGGGAGTTGGAGCCCCTTTGGCTTGTAGCCCTCGAGGAAACTAGGGTTGGAGCCCTTCCAGCCAGGTAAAATTGAAAACAAAGAAGCAGGCTTCCAATGAATGTAATTTCTCAAGACATATAAGAAAAAAAAATTTGTGGTTTTCCTCCTCAGCTTTGGTTTCCAAGACAAAAACTGGTGTAATCGTATGTATGGGATTACCATTTGTTCATTGTTTATTCACTCAGAATTATTGGATGATAATGCTACAAGTAATATAACACTTTCATTATATGGTTAAAAAGGGGATTAAATTGTTCTATTATTGATTCAATTTCCTCATTAATCCAACAATTGTATCGTGAGTTAGTTCCTTCCTGTGAAACCCAACCACCAGAAGGAGACCATGGATTATTTTGAGAATGATACAATGTTTAAATTGATCATAATGGTTTTAAACTCATGATATGGATGTATGACGAAAGTATTTTATAGGCACATGTTAGTTATATTTGGCTATCAAATTGTTACAAGATATGATAGTTCAAAAGGGCAAAGACCTGCAGCCCAAGTGTGAATTGAAGAAGAATAACAAAATAGCAATGGATTTCATTTGGGGAAGGATTACCTAACTGTAAAAGAGAAAAAGGTTGGTAAATTTTCATCAATCCAAACAACTTTGGGATAAGTTACATGAAATATATCTTTCACCATCGCAGATCTTAAAAATGCCAAAGAAGATGCGCATACGTAACGATACAGAACAAGAAGAAATATTCGCATCAAGTCAGACATATTCAGAAGAGGAAGAGTATGAAGAAGCAGAAGTTGATTACAGAGAAAAATTGATCAGTGCAATTGAATATCTAAAGAAAGAAAGAGAAGAAAACAAGTCATCTAATAAAGAATTGATGAAGAAAAAGGAAAGTGTTCAAGGTTCCAAAAACGATCAGCAGGTCATCAAGAATTTAAGAGCTCAACTAGAAGAGGCCATAAGAATTGAAGAAACTCTAGAATATCAAAAGAAATGTTTAGAAGCCAACATCGTAGCACAAAAGGAAGAATCAGAAAAGAGAGAAAATATATTGATGGATCATCTCAAGGAAAGAACCAATGAATTAAACCAACTTGAGGAAGAGTTTGGTCAATAAGAGAGAAGACTAGAAGAATAAATAATTACATTGAATATCCAACTTGAAGAAGAAAATAGAACATAAGAGGTCATGAAGTCTCAGATAATCAAGAAAGAAGAAGAGGTTGAGAATCTTGAAGAATAAGTTGTCACACTAAGATTCAAAATCGTCAAATCTCAACAAGAACATTGAAGAGACAGAAACATCCACATTGGTTGTAGAGAATGAAGAGAAGCACTTTGCGTTGCTAGAAAAGAAGAATGAAGAAAATAGAAAGAGTTATGCAGAAGTAATCAAAGGAAGGAATCATGGTCAACCAGAATCTAAGAAAACTAATAAAGATACATCTTCAAGAAGAACATCCATGTTCAATCCACAAAGAACATTCAATCATGATCATGATCAGTAAAGGAAGAAATTCAGAAGGACTACACCACAAAGAAGATCATTCACTCTCAGGTATGAAAATTTATTTTATGGTCATTGTTTTTGTTGTACTAACTTTGGACATAAGGTTGCAGATTGCAGGGATTATAAAAGAAATTTCCAAGCAAGAAATTACTATGTGCCCCCACGTAACATTGAATGTTACAAATGTCATAACTATGGACACATATCTTGTGATTGTAGAAGCATGATCGACACATCCATGAAAGAGAACACCGACATCAGATATAAGAAAGTATGGATAAGAAAACAGGAAGAACAAGTGAACAAAGACCAGGTCCCAGAGATCGAAAAATTTGCAATAAAACGAGATGAAGAAAAATCTACAGAGAAAACGAAGGATGTCATATATAGAAAAGTTTGGAAAATAAATGAAAGAAAATAAGGACAAGTAAATAAGGAACAGGTTCAAGAGATTTTACTTTCAGGTATTGTAATGAAAGATGAATCCATAGACAGAAAGAAAGAAGTCATAGATCAGAGAGATGATGAATCTACTAGTGAAGATGATGATGAATACACATCAAAGCATGAATTGTTCTGAGCCATCCCGCTTAGAGACTCCCAGGTAATATGAATATTAGACAGGGGGAGTCTATGTGATAGCTATGAAAAAACAAAGAACCATCCTTCGAGCAGCTTGCAGAGTTTGAGAAGACAGATCCAGAGCAGTCAATTAGAAGAAGTACAGTTTGATAGATTAATAAAGCCTTCATGATAGTATAATGATAAATGGGTCATCATTATGGATAGTTGCACAAGTAGAGTCTTGGACAATATGGACAAAGATAGATTTGTAAGAATACTTAGCAGGTTTGGACAAATATATGAAAGTGGACGAGAGCATGGATTCATATATTGGTTCAGAGACAAAGGAACATTATCATAATGGATTATAATTACACAGGAAATGGCTCGAACAATGCTAATGGATTCCAAATTGACAGATATTTTTTGGACACATGCAATGCATACAACAGTTCACATTCAAAACATAATAATGCTCAGAAACAACAATGACAAAACTCCCTACAAACTATGGAAAGGAAGTGCAAACAACAACCTCTACATCAAGGTAACTCAAGGTGGTATTTTATTAATTGAAATTTATGTTGATGATATTGGTTTTGGAAGTACTAATGACAGGTTAAGACAAAAATTTGCAAAGGATATGCAGAATGAATTTGAAATGCCATTACTTGGAGAACTATCCTTCTTTCTAGGTCATTAGATATCTCAAAGAATCCAAGGAATTTTTATTTATCAAACTAAGTATATCAGAGAAATGATAAAGAGGTTCATAATGGAAGATTCCAAACCAATTACCACTCCTATGCAAACCAGTTGCAAGTTGAGAAAAGATGATGATTCAAAGTATACAGACCAGAGTCAATACAAGTCAATGATTGGTAGCTTACTATATGTGACAACATCCAAGACCAGATGTAATGCAGGCAGTTGGATAGGTAGCACGATTTCAAGAAGCACCAAAGGAATCACATGTATTAGTAGTGAAGAGGATTTTTAGATATTTCAAAGGAACAGAAGAGTTTGGATTATGGTATCCAAAAGGAAAGGATCTATCACTTATTGCCTACACAGATGCATATTGGGTAGGTTACATTGATGACCAATGAAGCACCAGTGGAGTGGCGTTCTACTTGGGTGAGTGTTTAGTATCATGATTAATCAAGAAAACAATCATCAATATCCTTATCTACAGTCGAGGCAGAGTATATTGTAGTAGCAACATGTTGTACACAGGTTCTATGTGGATGAAACAAACTCTGACAGATATACCGGTTGAGTATGATGAGCCCATTCCAATCTATTATGATAATACAAGTGCCATAAGTATCTCAAATAACCCATTGATGCACTCCAAGACGAAGCACATTCCAATAAAGTATCACTTTCTACGGGAACAGGTTGCAGAGAAGAACATCAAAGTTGAATATGTGGGCACAAAAGAACAAGTGGGAGACATCTTTACAAAACCGCTTCCACAGGAAGCCTTTGAGTATCTTCGCCAGAGACTAGGAGTAATTTATACTCCAAAATGAATTTTTTTTAATGCTTATCTTATATGTCTTAGATGTACACGAGGAAGCACCATAAATAGGACAATTCTGGTTAGGATATCAGTTTCAGGAAGATTTATGTTAGGGGGAGCAACCTCGGATGGAAAGATACCTTTTCCATTAATGACAAAGGGAGAGAGATTTATCAGATGCAAAGGTAAATTCTTGGAGAGAGAGAATAGAGGCATGTTTCCAAGGGGAGTGATTGTCACAAGGGAATAATGAGATATATGACTTCAGAGTGATACCCTTTTTCAAAGGGGGAGATATTATTCATATGAAGGGAGAGAGAGAAATCAGAGGCTTATACACACAAAGAAAAATAAAAGGAATATAGACAGGGGGAGCAGTCCCAAGGAGAGTTCAGTGAGGGGGAGAAACCCCAAAGAGAGATACCATTTTCCATTGATGTAAAAGGGGGAGATATAGAAAAATTGATGAGGAGTATCAGCATGAATGTTATATTGACTAAGTGTTGCCATCAATGTTGGTGTTGCCATCAATGCCAACGGGGGAGATTGTCAGATAGTTGGCTTAGGTTTATGGGAAGCTGGTATGGATTTTTGGTTGTCATTGATGTCAACCATTGGAGAGTGATATTATAGATTGATTTCAACCCTTAGTGATTGATGTCAACCCTTGGAGAAAGTGTGGTAGCGAATTTTGGTAGCACAAAGGTTTGGGTAATGGACCCAAGTTTGTTTTATGTATTATGGTATGGGTTTTAATATATTTGAAGGTAATACTATTCTATATGGGTATTACATGTCATGCCATTTCCGGTGGTATGTGAAACATCACATAACTCCTCACGGTTAGAGAGTTATGGCCATGTGAAGTTGGAGAACCCAAGTTTGGGTAATGGAACTAAGTTTGTTTGATGGATAATGGTATGAGTTTTGATATATTTGTAGGTAATACTTCTCTATATGGATAGTACATGTCATTCCATTTCCATTGGTATGTGTAACGTCACATAACTCCTCACGGTTAGAGAGTTATGGCCATGTGAAGTTGGAGAACCCCTCATGAGTCATCTAGAAGCCCCAAAAGGTCAAAGTAGTCAAAGTGGTTTAAGATATTTTTAGAAGGTAAATAATAAAGTGAAGTGATGAGTGTACTAAAATTCAAAGTGAATACAAAATAAATTATTTAAATAATAAAGTTAATGGAGAAATTACTAAGTTGACAAGTGGTTAGAAGTGGGTTAGCCCTAAAATAAAGAAAGTGGTTTAAGATGGCTAGAAGGTAACCCCTTGAGGTAAAGTGAAGTGATGTGATGTAGGAGAATCATCAGCAAAGCCCACGTGGAGGGACAACTCAGCACTATATCACGCCTTTTTGAATTAATCAGAATCTAAAAGTTGGTGTTTATTCTGTAGATATGTTTTGAACGGACGATTGAATCAGAGTGAAACGCTCAGAAACTGAATGATCATGAGAGGTCTAGGAGTTTCACTCTCAATATTGAATGTAATGGAGCTTGAGTAGTTGTTAGTTGTTACTTCGATAGGAGAGGTATTCAAAGGGAAACCTGGGAACCTTCTTGTATATGTAGATGCATGGCATGCCCAAATGAGGCTATTGGAGGAGTATTGTCATTGAATAGGAAGTAGAATAGTTTGTTTTGAGAGAGATGAGACTTTGTTATAGTCCATCCTGCACATATTGTAATCGGACATTCATCTTAATAGAAAGAAAGCAGTTTTTCCTGCATATGAAATTTTTGTGTGTTTATGTATTTGCATTCATTGTTATGATTTTATATGTCGTTCATGTTTTGAATGTATGAACTGGTGAAGAATTGAAAATGTTTCAATATATTATCGTCTTTGAGTTTTCGAGTGAAAGGAGTGCACACAGTCCGCAAGGAGTGCATTGATAGAAGTGAATTAAACTCAGAGAAGCTCGGGATAGGTAGTGTTGATCTTCATCAGCAGAAGTGCAAGGAGTGCACAAGAACAACTTTGTGTTGAGTTCATAGAGAGACAAAGTTATAGAACACTCTGTAAAGAGGATCTCTGCAAGGTGTGCATCGAGCAAGAGGAACGCCAGGAGGGAAAGAAGAATTTATTTTCAAGAAATCCTTTGGATCTGAGTTTGAAGAAATCTAAGAAATGAAAGGAGTGTGTGGGAAATTGAAATCCTCTAAGGATCAAACTCAGAAGGGAGAATGATTTTCATAAGTGAAGAAGAGACCCAATAAACGGACTCGGAGGAGAAAAGTTCGAAGCCTTTGAATACTTAGAAAATATTCTAAGTCAAAAGAGATCATAAGCTCATGAGAGAGGGAAACAGTGGTCATTGGATCGCAGCGCAGAATATCCTTCATTGCAGAAGAAAGGAAAAGATTGAGATTTGAGAATTTCGAAGTCCGGAATTCCGAAATGACCCTAGTCGTCGATCTGGGAGAGGGAGATCTCAACTGTTGGAAGTAGATCTCGGTCGTCCGTTTAGAAACACCATCAATATCGTGAGATCGACAATCACCTCGCATTGCAGGGATAGAAGGTGCTCTAGATTTACGAAGTGGAGGGCGGGCCACAATCCAAACCACAGTTTTGGAGAAAGGATGTGTGGAGGCTCAAGGTGATTTGCGGGACAAAAAGTAGTTTGGTCTCAAACCACCTTTGAGTGTGCCCACAATCACGTGTTTGCATGAGGTCATCGCCCAAGGTCACCTCTAAGGAAAAGCCAAGGAAAAGGGGAGAGTGGAATTGCTAAATTCCCAAAGTCTCGAAGTGATTTGGGACCGTCCATCGTCTGGAAGGACATGCGGCAGAAATCCATCAATTTTGGGTGAAGGCGCTTCGAGAGGAACGATCGCACGGAAGTTTGAAACTTTTGAAACATGAAGAGTTGAAGTAATTTTCAATCGTCCGATTCAAGAGGACATGCAGCATAAATCTGCAAACTTCGAAGGGAAGTGAAAGTTGATATTGAGAATACCGAAGGATGAAGTCCCAAAGCAAATGACAGTCATTGATTTGAAAGTGGATGTGTGGCACCAGATCTAGAACTCCGAGTACGGAGCACTCTGGAGGAAAGGAGAGGGCGGAAGCGCCAAAGTCCCGAAGAAGATTTTGATCGTTGATCGAGGAGGGAGTTGAAGTACCATTGATCTAGTTGAGGAGACTAAAGTCTAGAAGCAGGAGCAGAGCCATCGATTTAGAAGGACGCGTGGCAAAGGATTTTCCATTTCAGAGAAATCTCTCCGAAAGAAATGAGAGGTTGAGAATTGAAACTCTCAAAGGTCGGATTCACAGAGGAAATCGTAGTCTCACATCTATAGTGACAGGTGTCAGCAAATCTTCCACTTCAGAAGATATCTACTGAGGAGGAAGAAAGAGTTGAGAGTTGAAACTCCCGAAGACCGGAAATCTGGAATCAATCGTAGCCATTGGTTTGGAAGAGAGCTATGTGCTGACAGATCATGGAGGTCTAGGAAGGCACGTGAAAGATAGGAAAGGAGGATAGATAGCAGTCGTTGATCATGGATCTTTGCTGAAAGTGAGAGATAGATGGTCGGGAAGAATTGTGGGGCCATAACATACTTGGATCTTAATTTTCCTTGAGTGGGCCACAATTGAAACCATGGTATCGTCAAAGGCATACGTGGCACTTTGTAGTGAATTCTGGGGTGAAAAGTGGGTTGGCCTAAAACCACCCTTGGACATGCTGGAAATCACATATTTTCGTAAGGTCACAGTCGAGGGCCATATGAAGGAAGGGGCTAATGAAAAAGGAGTTGGTTCTTGAAAATTGATGTTTCATAAGCGCATAGACAGAGGTCGCATGTATCATAGGACATGTGCCTTAGGAGAAAAGGGGGCATGTGTATAATTGTTTTGGGTTCAATAAGGAGCCCGAAGGGTTGATTCGACTCAGAAGGAAGAAAGATCCTAGACCGGGAGGTCGTGCAGCCCTGAGGAGAGCAAGGGGGGCTCTGCATCAAGTGGTATCAGAGCAGAATTGTTTTCTTGCAAACAGCAGGAAAAAGAGGAAGAGAGATAAAGGAGATAGTCTGATATCATCAAGAGGTATCAACATTGATTTGTCTGTAGGTTTCAGATGAAGGGGATAGAAAATACAATCTAACTACACCAAGTAATATCAAGAACTGAATTGTGTCTGCAAATTGTAGGAAAAGGTGAATAGGTGAATAGAAATAATCTGATGACATCAAATGGTCTCAGAAGCTGGAGTTTTCATGTATAACATCGGGTAAAGGAAAAGAGACAGAGTATTGATGCTCTATAAATATCATTGCAAAATGTGCAGCAAATGGTAGATAGCCAGGAGGGTTGAAGATAGAAAAGATGGCTATTGAAGGCCATAAGTATGGTCGAGGATCGGACCACAAGAAGAAAAGTAAGGAAACAATTGACAAGTAGCTCATTGAGATAAGATCAAGAATGGAACAGCTGACATTGAAGATGCAGGAGGAGACAAAGGTACATTGGAGGTAGGAATGGCCTCTGAACAGGAAGGTAAAATGACATGTTCAAAAGTTGTTGGCCAGAAAACAGCAACAAGAGTTGAGGAAGTGGTTGAGGCATGTTGAAACCCTCAGTGACATAGAGGAGGAACTGATTCACTTCTGTGAACCAGAAATTGGGAGACATCTCAATGAAGAGGACGAGGTGAGATCAGATAAATATCGCATAAACTGCCAGAAGAGAAGAGATGGATTTTCATATTTCCATGTGGGAAATGAAATGAGATCATTGGAGGATCTCATAGACTGTTAGGAGGACAGTAGTGGAAATTCATATTGCGAGGTTGGAAATGATATGAGATTAGCAGGAGATCTCATAAACTTCCAGGAGGGAAGAAATGGACTTTCAGGTTGTCAGGTGGGCAATAGAAAGAGATCAGTGGAAGGTCTCATATATTTCCATAGGAGCAGTGCTGAAATTTCAAATTTCCAAGTGGGCAATGAGATGGGATTGGTTGATCTCATAGACTTCCAGGTGGGCAAAGAGAAAATCCCATGTTGTCAAGTGGGAAAGGGAGAAGAGATGAACTCAGTTGAGATTTCATATCAGCAAGGAGTGTTGATGGAAGAAGATTAGAGGTGTGTTTTGATCATTGGGGGAATTCAAATATTCCTGCAAAATAGTCCAGCAGAGGCTAATACAAGTGTTGCACATGAGGAGGTAGTGCAACAAGAATCCAAGAAGGACTCCATGGAGCCAAATGATTTTAAATCTAACTATGTATGTGATGCAGGTGTAGCAGAGGAAAGACAGCCAACAAAGACTGTCAAAGAGGAGGATAAGGAGAAAACATTGATGTTCGCCCCAACAAAAAAAGAGGAGAATTTAGATGAATTTCTCACTCAATGGGAGAGAGAGATAAATATTTGGAGGATTGGTTGGACAATCCAAAACTAGAAGATGGTTGCCAGGAGACAGACATGCATATTTCAGGAGAAGAGCATTCAACAGAATTGCTCAAAATTTTCATCCAAGAAGTCGAAAGGGAGATAACTGCAACATTGGAGCTTGCAGAAGAAGAGGAAGTAGACAACATAGATTTTGTTGAGTTGTATAAGGAATTAGAATCCGAGGAGAGAAGAGTAAATATGCAGAGTAGGCATCTCTAACAGGCCAAATTTGAAACAGGTGGAGGAGCATACCATCCTAGGGAGCAACTTGAGGAAGTTGGAGTTGAACCAACACAAGAGGAGATGAAAGAAGTCAATCTGTCAGAGGAGGAAGTTGATCAGCAACTCAATGGTGAGACTGCAGAAATGGAGTTTGAAACAGAGTGGAAAACTAATGCCATAGGAGATGAATATAACATGAAAGTTCATATTTATCAGATTGGTGAAGAGGAGAAAGAGAACACATTTCAATGTGCCCAAGAGATGGAGAAAGAAGAGCATTCGGTGGAACTACTCAAAATTTTCAGCCAAGGAGATGAACATAAGCCAATTGTAGAATCGGGATCTACAGTAGGGGGAGAAGAGCATTTAGAGGAATGGCTCAAATATTTTAGTTAGAAAGTTGAGCAAGAGATAACTGTAGAATACGAACCTACAGAAGAGGAGGAAGAAATACATAGCATGGATCTTATTGATCTGTGTGAAGAGATGGAGGCCCTAGGGAGAAGGGTGAAAATGAAAAAGCATATTATCTAACAAGTCAAGTTGGAAATTTATGGAGAGAAAAGGCAATAGAGCATACTGCAGGAACCAGCCAGTAGACCAGTTGGACAAAGAAATAGAGGAGATAAAGAGATTGATGTTGTAAGCATCACAAGAAGCAGTCAACAAAGAAGTATGGGACAGAAGAAAACCTACAGGAGTAGTAGGGAAAAAGAAGTTGCAAGTAAAAGGAGCAGATGAACAACTCCAAGAGAAAGTATGGGACCCTGAAGGATCTCAACAACATGGTAGACGGAGCCATGAGAAGGATCTCATGTTTTTCCCAACAGTGGAGTATGATTCAGGAGCATCGTCAGCAAATCCCACATGGAGAGACAAATCAGCGCCATAGCACGCCTTTTTAAATTATTCAGAATCTAAAAGATGGTGTTTATTCTGTAGATCTGTTTTGAACGGATGATTGAAGAAGAGTGAAATGCTTGGAAACTGAATGATCGTGAGAGGTCTGGGAGTTTCACTCTCAGTATTGAATGTAATGAAGCTTGATTATTTGTTAGTTGTTATTTTGATAAGAGAGGTATTCGGAGAGAACCCTAGGAACCTTCCTGTATATGTAGATGCATGGCATGCCCAAATGAGGTTGTTGGAGGAGTATTGTCATTGAATAGAAAGTAGAATAGTTTTTTTTGAGAGAGTTGAGACTTTGTTACAGTCCAGCCTACACATATTGTAATCGAACATTCATCTTAATAGAAATAAATAATTTTTTCCCGCATATGAACTTTTTGTGTGTTTATGTATTTGCATTCATTGTTATGCTTTTATATGTCGTTCATTTTTTGAATGTATGAACTGGTGAAGAATTGAATAAGTTTCAATTGCTTCTCTTCTTTGAATTTTCGAGTGCAAGGAGTGCACATAGTCTGCAAGGAGTGAATTGACAGAGGTGAATTAACCTCAGAGAAGCTCGGGAGAGGTAGTGTTGATCTTCATCAGCAGAAGTGCAAGGAGTGCACAGGAACAACTATGTGTTGAGTTCAAAGAGAGACAGAGTTATAGAAAACTATGTAAAGAGGAGATCTACAAGGTGTGCATCGAGAAAAAGGAACGCCAGGAGGGCGATAAGATTTTTTTTTCAAGAAACCCTTCGGATCTGAGTTTGACGAAATCCCAGAAATGCAAGGAGTGCATGGGAAATCAAAATCCTCTAAGGATCAAGCTCAGAAGGGACAATGATTTTCATAAGTGCAGAAGAGACCCAATAGACGGACTCGAAGGAGGATCAAAGGTCGAAGCCTTTGAATACTTAGAAAATATTTTAAGTCATAATAGATCATAAGCTCAGGAGAGAGGTAAACAGTGGTTGTTGGATCACAGCGTAGAAGATCCTTCATTGCGGAAGAAAGGAAAAGTTTGAAATTTGAGAATTCTGAAGTCTGGAATTTCGAAACGACCCCAGTCGTCGATCTGGGAGAGGGAGATCTGAATTGTTGGAGGTACATCTTGATCGTTCGTTTAGAAGCACCATCAAGATCTTAAGATCGACGGTCACCTCGCATTGCAGGGATAGAAGGTGTTCGAGCTTTACGAAGTCGAGAGCGGGCCGCAATCCAAACCATGGTTTTGGAGAAAGGATGCATGGAGGCTCAAGGTGAATTGCAGGATGAAAATCATTTTGGTCTCAAACCACCTTTGAGTGTGCTCGCAATCGTGTGTTTGCGTGAGGTCACCGCCCAAGGTCACCTCTAAGGAGGAGCCAAGGAATAAGATCTTTGTACCTTTGTACCCTAACTTGAAATAATCATAACTTTATACCTGTAATGAATAAGATATGAAAATTATACACAATATTCTTCAGTGTGTTTTATGCAATTCCTCCAGGTTTCACTACCTGGAACCTCTCAAAAAAGGAGTTATGGCAAAAATGGCAGACCTTGCTTAATTCTATCTTATTCTAGAGAGCGACCTTGTAGAGCGTGCCCCGCACGGAATATTTGTTGAATTGATCTAAAAATGTTACACAAAATACTAAAGACTCTACTCTAACCAACACATTTTTTCTTACTGAATTTGGATCTGTTATGAAGAACTTATGACGTTTTTACATGAAACACCTGTTTTTTACTAGTTTCAGGACTAGCCACAAACCCTGTTTTCCACGGAGTATAACTCCAAAAATACAATGACCCACAAGCTGATTTATTTACCACAAATACTTGGATATGTTTCCTCAATTTCATAGCAATTTCACGGTCTGAATCATTTTAGAAAAAAAGTTATTGCGAAAATGGTGAGATTACCTGAAAAAAACATACCTTAAAAAGCATCATCAAAAGAATTTATCCTTCCTTGAATTCCGGCCTTCTTTTCTTCACTTTCCTCATAAATTCGGCTTAGATATCCTTTGGTTACCTCAGACACCTATAGGTATTCAATATTCTCAAGTGTGTCTTAAATGAGATAGCCTTGCCTCTTATTTATACTCTCCAAGTAGCTTCCTTAAAAACATCTTCTAGGTCACTTTGCCCACTTTCTTTATTTTAGGGTTAACCCGCTTCTAATTTCTCTATTAAATTTATTAT
>SNQJ01S0111494.1:0-17530 GCA_010110895.2 Picea sitchensis | reverse complement strand
GAACTACAGTCGACCATAGTCCATTTTGGTCAGTGATGGACAACCATATTCAATCATACTGAACCAAAGTTACTTAAAGTCAATCAATAAGAACATAACCCTTGATGAATGTCGCAATGTGATATAATCATTAAGGAGCCTTGCAATTCGACCTAAGTCAATCAAGATGAACATCATAATGAAAATAAACCATCAAAGGAACATCCAATCCACATAACCCTTGTAGAATGTCATAATGTGATATAACCCTTCATCAACATCACAATGCGACACAACCATGGTCTACCATAGTGAAATATAGTCGACAATGATCAACTAAACTCAATTGTAGTGAATCATGGCCAACTAAAGACAACCATGGTTAACATTAGTCAACCATGATAAACATCACAATATGAAATAATCATTGAGGAATGCCATAATTTAACCTTACCCTTGAGGAACATTGCATTGTGAAATAACCATTGAGGAACATAGAAATTCCACATAAGACAACGAAGAAGAATGTTTCAATGATACATAAACATTGAGGAACATCACAATTCAACATATATATTCATGAACATCGCAATGCGATAAAACCATTCAAAAACACTGCAATTTGGCATAAGTACACTAAGATGAATGTTAAAATGTGACAGAACCATTAAGGAATATCACAAATGTGACACAACCCTTGATGAAAGTCACAATGTGACATAACCATTGTTATGAGGAAAATATCTCTATGGCATGGGGTAAACCACAACAGACAAAATGACACGCAGAAATCAACTCTAATCCCAAGTATGCTATATAAATGAAATGCTAACAAGACAAGGCCAAGAGCCTACCTCGTTCGGATGTTTGATGAAGATCACCGTTGAGCACACAACTCATAGCTTTATACCTACAACTTGTCCTCAACAATCAAGATACACAAGCATATGGTGATAATATATAATGTTAATATATAGATTAACATAATCCATTAACATACATGACAAATACGCCCATGGAACAATAATTCAAATATTTGCAATATATCAATTGGACGAGAAAATAGTATTTCTATTAAAATAATCCATAGAAGTATATAGGTGACAAACTTTTGTAACGACACACATCAGAACTAAGAAACTAAGTCCCTCCAGCTAGGCCTCCACCACTTCAATCTTCCACCAAAGACAAGCTCATATAAAGTAGACAATGAGGTTCTCCATCAAAAAGAAGGAAGAGCTTGGGGGTTGAACAAGGAGTTCATACTTTTGAGGATAGGGATGCAGACTTAATATGAAGTGAAATTTCTCCAGAGTGTATTTTCTCTCAAAGTTGAATTGTTCTCTCTCTTCCAAGGCTTGGATAAGGCTCAATTTATAGCCTTCACATGGAACTGAAGGGTCAATTAAGAGAGTTTCCAGTATATGGAAGGTCCAGGATTATGGATCTCATGACATGGCATGGAAACTCGACATAATTTTTAATTTTGAGCACCAAACTCAATGTATGCAGTCTGTAGTGGAGAAACCTGCATATACGCATGCTGTATAAATGATAGGGTGCGTATATGTGGAAAAATGTGTTTTTTTGGCTCTGGAAGGTACAAAAAGGGACTTCAAGTCTGCATAGGGAAATGGAAAGGCCATCCAATAAAGTTACATGGGGTGAGGAAAAAATTGTTGTAACAAATGCCCCCTAATGTGTGAGGTCAGAGGAGTATCTATGATGGCCAAAATACATTATAATTCCCATAAGTGGAGTAAACAAGACTCAGCTGGAAGTGCTAGTTACTCATGAGAATATTACAATCCATAATGACTTTGTACACATGGTTTCCAATATAAATTACATTGCAGATCCATGTGGAAATATATCAAATAGTTGCTCATGGCCATGAATAGGTAATACAAAGTGCCATAGGATATCATAGTCATGAACAAGGAACAATGGAATCCAGTCTCAAAATAAATATGAAGATATCCGTATACAATGGAGTACAATCTAATCTCCCATGATCACTAAAGTCATATAGGTATTGTTCAATGAAAGACAACAACAAAATTAGAATGCTGCTACTGTAAGATGGAGGTATTCTACACTGTCCGCCGAAGGTGAAAGTATACAACATGTGAATAGAGGAGTTGATGTCGAACATAATGAGACTTTGTTTGATTACCAATCATTAAGGTATATCGTTAACAAACACAAGACAACCTACCAATAATGAAAGTAGGTATCAAGGCATCGAGTACATTATTACAAGTGTGAATAAGGGTGTTGAGGTCGAATACTTGAAGAATCCATCGATCATGAGACATTGATGTATTCCCAACTGTCGATGGAGGGAGAACTTTCCACTGATGAATGCAAGCCTTTGGGTACTCATAGGACTCTAGGTCTCATTTCCAGAATAGATGAGTTGATTTCGATGGAAGGAGACTTACTGAAAGGAGAGAATTAGGGCATCTCTCATCATTCAACACGAGGTACAAAGAAATATATTTATGATTAGGAGGAGCTCAGATGAATAGGATGTTCACGAACAAACAACCTTGTGCATCTCTGACATGCACTAGATGCAAGTAGTGCATGAAAAAGACCCTCTAAATAGAAGCCAATAAGGAATAATGATGACAAAGGCGAGGAAACCACCAATAAGGCTAATTGCATCCAAGACACTGTATGAATCCCAATGTGTGAATATTTTTTTTTCCATTGAACACAAGGGAAACCCCCTAGTCAGCAACCAACGAGGAAATGTCAATTGTTGGGTTCAAGGTTACCTACCCATAATGAAAGTAGGATGAAGGTGCATGATAGGGCTACAACTTCATGTGACTTTGAGATACACTGAGGGTATGGTCGACATGCGAAGTCAAGAGTTTTGAAGAATGGACGACACATGCTTATAGACATCCTTTGAACAAGAGCATGAGACATATGGATAAATCAGGCAACATAGACTTGATGTTAGAACTTCGTGATGTAGGAGGCATCGATAAGCTCTCCATAGGGACTAGACGAATAACCAATTAGAGGAGTAAACTCTAAGTAACGAGCTCAACTTCCTAAGGTCATGCTAAAACCTAAATTTGGATGACAATGGACTCAAAATTTTGTTCTATGTTCAAAGGCGGCATGATTGCTGTTGATAAGAGATAATGTTCCTTTCACGCCCATCTTTTTTTGTTTTTCATAGGCAAAGAAATTCTATGATACATGAGGGGAAATGAGCGTCACGAGTAAGAAACTAGCTCCAAATAGTGGAACATACCTATGCTCAATGCAATGAGGTGCATGCGGGGCATGGACACTTGGGGGGGTGTTTCCTCTTAGGGTACAGGGTGTCAAGCTGCAAAGGATATAAAAGGGCTCTGCTTGGCTAGTGATGCAAATTGTTGATGGAAGAGGCTTGTAACGAGAAAGTGGGAACCAAAAATAGTCTCAATACTACAAGCAGGATGATGGAATGTGATTACAACTTAAATCCAAATAATGTCCTTTTTCGTAAATTTAGTCCCATAGGCCCGAAAAAAGTATAAAATAATACCTAGGAGAACTCTTCTAGCCAATGGTGACTAGAGTATTCATTTTGTGTAAGTATTCTACTTGGTCCGAAAAAGGGTTAAAGTTACACCAAATAGATGTCCTTTCAAATCCATTTAACAAGTGTGAAAGAGACAAGTTCACTCGGTAATATTTTTTCTTTTTAGAGAGTTAGAAAATAGCTTAACCAAGACTCAGGGGGAGTCCCATAGGTAAGGGTTAGAATGCTTGTTAGTAAGAATATGAGGTTCGAACGCAAATTCATATCAAAACTATCAGGAGCTCCCGGTCACATGGAATAAATTATGCATGGGAACCAAATGGCACAAAGGTTCTAACTAGGGCACCCGTGTTTGGTAAGCCTCTACCACTTAATAACGACACTTCTAGCAACAATAAGAAGGTTATGTTTAGGTAATACATGGGTTCATACCTAAGGCATATGAATCATAGTCATAGGACAATGCAAGAATTCAAAATGGAGTGACAACCTTTCCTATATGTTGGTGAAATAAAATAACCATCGAAGGCATTAACAAATGGTATGACGTTGGAAACCGCAAAAAATCATGGACAAAACCACCAAAACCAATTCTTTCCACTGCACTATTAGTCCATAAGGTAAAAAATTTAGCACAAACTATATGAAGTGGGTAAATAAATTATACTAATAGTAAAAATAGACCATTTTACCATTTCATTTGATTTTTTTCACCCACATAGTGCATTTTAGGCCATTTTGCCCTCGATCTTCAAGTGTCAATTGCGATATCTACGATCAACGAAATTAGAAACCGTATGGACCAAGTAAGTGCCCATCCCCTCTACTTCAATTTTAGTGGTTTAAATTTCAATTTTAGTTCTCATTTATTTAGTATTAGAGGGAGAAACATGTAAATTAGGGTGTATGCAGGTGATAGTTCATCGAGTCACATATACAACCCCATATACATGGGAAAGATGAAGTCTTCCCGCATATATGCATCCCTATACACGATTGTTACCAAGATAGCCCGCGTATAAGTCCGTGAATACTTTTTTGAAAGGATTTATCTCAAAAATGACTTTTCATTTACATGATGGTGATTGAATGAAGGGAGAGGGAGCATGAAGAGATAGATGCAATAGTGGAAAGGGATGCAGGGGCCAAACAAGCTTTAAAAATATGTGGCCTTTATAACTTTTGGGCTCTCAAAGGAATGAGGGCTCAAGTGAGGTTACTCTAGATGCTAGTAAACTGTTGGGATTCGGAGACAGAGGCCTTCAACCTCAATGGGAAACCATTGAGGATTGAAGTGGACGACATATATTTTATTACAAGATTGTCTCGCAAGGGCGAGGTAGTGAATCTCAAGGCTCGAGGGGCTGGGGGTGGTATGACCATGGAGGAGTACATTTCCACCCACTTTGTTGTAGGCAAAGATAAAGTAGGGAACCAACTCCTAATTGTTGAGGAAAAGGTATGAATTACCTTACTCAATCATTTTTGAATCTTTCCTAGCTAGGACAAGATAGTTGAGAATGTCACCCTGGGTTTATAGCCTAAAAAATGTTCTCCCAATCCGTAAATATTAATTACTAGGATTGAGGTTGATTTATTAATGAAAAGAATGTTGCAATATAAAATAAAGTTTATACAGGTTTATGAAATGTACACATATTACATAAAGTAAACATGGAGATCAAAAAGTGAAAAGTAACCAAGTCATAAATAAACATATATGAGACAGAATAACAATATGATTTAATTCAATATGAGATATCAAAAGTGTTTTTCTCTTTACAAAACCCCTATGAGGGCATGGACTAGAGTCTGATTTAGAGATCCCCGATGAACACCATACAAAAAGACTCCGACAATAAAGTAAAATTGAAATTTATAATTTGGATCAGCTTGCCACAAACTGCTGCCAATTTGACTCTGTAAGATATCATTTATCAACTATAAAACTTAATTCACAAACAAATAATAATACACAGACTATCAAGGATGGATCAACACCTCTAAAACAAGCATATGAAAAATTTGGTTCAATCTTGAACCTTGCTGTCTACAATAAGACCCTACTGTCAAAAAGAGAATTAGGCTTTGAATAAACTCAAGAATGAATGAAAACTAAAACTATCTCATGAAACCAAAAGAGCAACACTTAGACTTGCTTTCTCCTTCTATTCTCCCCTTGTTTTTTCTTCTCATTCAACTTTTATTCTTTCCAAATAAGTTGAAGTAGTTCAACTACTTTCTTTAGTTAAGTTAGTTTGACTTAACTAACTAGTTTAGGAGAAATAAATAATAATAATATAGTTAAGGATCTTTAATTAATAATAACTAGGTACGTGGGACCCCTTGTGACTACCGTCATTTCTTCTTTTCAAATCATAAAATATAAAACAAAAGGATAATCATTTTAACATATGCCACCCATGTAGCTCCCTTAAATATCTTCCAAATTGAATATTTAAATATCGGAAATAATTTATATCATATCCAAAAAATATATAAATATCCACATTATCCACAAAAGACCAAAACAAATATTGTTGCCAAACATTATGAAAACCACTAGCACTGTCTTCATCAACTCAAATCATAAAAAAACATAATCTAAAAACCATACTTGCCACTATGGGAGGCAATTTTTCTTTTTTCACTGTTGTTTCCCTTTGATTTCTTGGAAGTATCCTGTGGTTGATTAGACCCTTGAGGTGGTATTTCACTGATCACATGGGAAAAATCCTTCTTCAAATGCATGCGGGAAGAAATTTATTTTGAGGAATCATCGGAAGGAGAAGAAGGGGAGGCAACGTCTTTTCCTTTATCTTGCATAGGTTGGGGCATATCAGTTTTTAGTCTTTTACTAGCATGTGAAGACTGAATAGGTGAATCATCATGGGCAATCTAAACATTGGGATTGATAAGTGGTGACAAAGGAAATGACATGTTGGGCCAACCATGATGGTGAGAGACAATCAGGTTGACAATCTCTTTCCATCCATCATTTGCAGGGACTTCCGGTTGCAAGGACACATGTGGAGGAACGAGAATGCCAGGGATGTTTTGAGGCTAGAAATGAGGTCTTTCTGGTCGAGGGTGCACTATTCCATGACTAATCTAGTTAAAGAACCCAACTTGGAATAGTTGGTTCAATTCTTGGGGATCAACATCAAAATGGATGGAAAATCTAGGCCTTCTAGGACCTTGGTTCCAATTTCCCCTACCTCTGTTTTTTGTTCCATTGTTGACCCTACTGAAAAATCTCATCCTGTAGTAGTAGTTTGTCAGTAATGAATCTCTTAATAAACCATACATGACACTCTTCCTACATGAATAAAAAATTGGCTCAAGAATTGACACAAGATACATGCAAATCCATCCATAACAAACCATTTATTAATTGCCAAGTGAACATGGGGTGATAGGGTTCATGGGATATATGGAGGGAGTGTAATTAGTGAAAAGTGGTATAATGATAGGGGATTAATACAAAAATAATATTCAACAATCAATCAAACAATTTACTGTGTAATAAAATACCAAAATATCAGTTGCCAACCATTGCTATGTTATCCCTTTGTCGCTTTTACATAGACTTTTCCTTTTTAAATTTATTTCACAGAATAGGGATGCAATAAGTGAAATTGGGATTATGAGGGGAATGTAATGAGTGAAAAGTGATAGAATGACATGGAAATAATATGGATATTATTCAATTGAAAATAAATCAAAACATGCAAACAAAACATATATCTATCCAAACCTTCAAAGTTTTAACAATGTTCCTTTTTCAAAACCAAAATTTAAACTATTACTTTCTTTGAAAAATTTGCTTGTTGGCTTCCAAAAAATAATCTATATGCCTAGACTTATTTAATTACTATATCTATTGTATTCATATAATCATTATATGACAATTATAACGAACAACATTGCAATCACTATAAGAAACCACAATAGCCTTTGAGCCACAACCATACATTAACTCCAATGCTAAATTCTTTAAAACCAACAGGAACACACACAATGTTTACAACCATTTATATCCATCATTTATTTCAACACTGTTCAACACAGTCAAAATGGACGTTATAGCTCTTATTTGGGCCTCAAACAATTCACACACAGGTATCCCTTTTAATACAATAAACATAACAATTGAACCAAATAACATTCAATACTTCGAGCCTAAGCTTCAAATAAATAAGTGTGTACAAACTTAACGAGGAACTCAACAAAATCGTGCCCAAGTAATCAAGCACGCACAATGCTCCCATCAATCATCGGCTAGAGTAAAACGATATTAATATAATAATTAGGGTTTAAGACAACAAGTGGAAGGTATGAACAGGTGGTTTGACCAAAGGGTTTGGTATTCGAATAACACATACAACTTATGCCCTATCACCATTTACCACATAACAATAATATGTAATAATTATTTTGGATGTAAGGGTTTCAAAAACAACAGACAACCAATCCCAAAAGGAAACAAAATGAATCCAATCCCTTTAATCAAGACTGTAATATGAGCAACCAAGCACAAAACCGTGCCCAACCAAAAAACATGCATAATGCTTCCATCAAATTCTAGGTGGTGTTAAGTTCAGACTATGCAATGTTTTCCAAACACCTGTGTTAGTGAGGGCATAGTAAGATAGCTAACAACTCAAGGATTTTCCAAGACAAGGCATGGGTTATTCTGTCCTTTCATCAATTCACATTAAAACCCACAGGGTCAAAAAACGTATGTACATTAGCCACAAAGACGAACATGGTGTGGGAAACTTAATCACAAAGACCTATATTAACAATCCATAGGTAGGGTACTCGCAAAGCTCAGAGATTTGGAAAACCATGATAACCATTTTCAATGAAGAGGCCAACCTGAACACAACTCTATGACAAAGCAAGCTCAAATGCAATCTTTATTAAACAATTCTATGCGAAGGACTACATACAACAAGAACACCACAACCATTTCTTGTAAGAATGCCAACAGTCCAGAACCACCACCATGGGAAACCAAGGACACAAATACCAATACATAGTTCAAAAGTATCATAACAGCTTAAGAATCACAATGCACACAGACCGCGAGCAACTAGAGCCAAAAATTGATTCAAAGGGCATAGTAGCTATCATGCATGGAAGAGTAAGAAAACCCATACCTAGAAAATCCTATGTGAGGAAAAACAAGACTGTATATCTCCTTCACGACCGAACAAGGCAGAGCAACAACAAATACCAGAGAATTTTTTTTTGCAAGAATTACTAGGGTGACGGGCTCGAGGGGAATTTGAGTGACGTGCAGTAAATGCACATCGCTTCTCCCTTCTTGAAAGTTCCAGCTCGGTAGGCAGAATGGCTTCTTGACCATAAACAAGTTGAAAGGGAATGCAACCTATGCTTACCTTGGTAGTGGTGCAATCTTCCCAAAGGGAGTAAGTGAGGAGGGTGTGCCATTGATGAGGCTTATCTTCAATGAGCCTCTTGATGATCCTAACCATATTTTTATTAGTAGACTCAGCTTGCCCATTTCCTTGAGGGTAATAAGATGATTAGGTAAAATGTTTGAATCCCAGCTTAGCTAGAAACTAAGTCAGCTTAGAAGAAATAAAAGCGGGGTTGTTGTCTGTAACAATTTCTAAAGGAATGCCAAATCTCGAGAAAATTTTAGTTTTAAGGAAATAAATAACTTGTTCATCCTGTGAATGTTTAATTGGGACAACTTCAGTCCATTTCATAAAATAATTTGTGGTTGTCAAGATAAAAACCTACCTTGCTGAAGATGGAGGATTGATCAGAGAGTTCTTTTGGATTAATCGCATAGGTTTTTTGATTTTCGACGTTTCGGACCAAACTAGTGTGGTCCATCATCAGGAAAATGTTGGTGAGAAATGAAGGAAAAAGGATATAACAGGTGTATAAATACTTGAAAAGTTGTTATAAGGAGCTGACTTATTGAAAATGAAATCAAGAATTATAAAACTTAAGAAATTATAATTGTTTGTTTTAATAATTAATTATTTGTTTGTTTAATAATTAATTATTTGTTTGTTTATTAATTTTTATTTAATAAGAGCCGAATGGATAATGTTTATAAATTAATATCTAGAATTATTCATATTGGCTAGGGTAGGGATCCAATTTTGAATAATTTTCCATCCATCATCTCTGTTTAGATTGTTAGGTTGTTTTTCAATTTCGATTGCTTCTCTGAATTTTCTATTTTGATAGTGATCTATCTTGGCAAGGATTTTGGTCTCTTCAATACAAATGTGATGTTTAGTTTTATCTGAGTGTTCTGCGAGAGCTGAGGGATGCGTGCGATTGTGTTTGATGTCAGCGACATGTTCTTGAATCCTAATTCTAAAGGAACGACATGTTTCTCTTATGTATTGTTTACCACACGAACACGGGATCATATAGACGCCTTTTTGTTCGATAGGATCCACAAAGTCTTTGACTGACCTGAGGGAATTCCTAATAGTGTTTAAGGGTTTGAAAGTTGCCCCAATGTTTTTCTTTTTTAAAATCCTCGCAAGTTTGTCTGTTGTTCCTTGTATGTAGGNTTTTGTTCTTTATTCCTAGGTGTTTTGGTGGCATTTTGAAAGGCTTTCATTACCTGATGTTTTTTATAGCCATTATTTTTAAAAACATTGAGGAAGTGATTTTTCTCTTCCTCTAAGTGTTCATCATCAGAAATTCTGAAGGCTCTAGTGGCTAAGGTGTTTAGAACACCTAGTTTTTGGGAAGGGTGATAAATTCCAGACCCCATTTTGAAAAAGGAAAGTCAGGGAGGACAGGTTGCAAAGGCATGGCAAGAAGACATTCTTTCCTAGTGAATTTTTGGCACTTGTCACAAGATCTTGAAAAATGATAAGCATCTCGAAAAATTGAAGGCCAGTAATACCCTTTCCTGATGATCTTAAAAGAAGTATTTGTAGCAGAAAAGTGGCCACCCACATGAATAACAAAATCTGAAGATCCATGGGATTCTTGTAATAGTTTTCGTGCTTCCTCATTATTCACACACCGAAGTAATATACCATTAACAGATCTCCTGAATAAGAAGTCTCCTAAAATAACATATATGGAAGATTCAAGATGAAGCCTTCTCCTTTAATGAGTATCTAAGATATCTGTACATTTTTTATTTTGCAAGTAATACAATAGATCTTTATACCAGTGATGTTCATCTATAGGAAGGATTTGACTATCAATGTAAAATAGTGCTGAAAGAGGATTATCTTGTTCATCAATTTCTTCATTTGTTTCAGCATGTTGAGCCAAGTGAAGGGATAAGTCTCGTCCCTTAATTGTTTTCAAAGTCATGATGGTTAAATCATTCTCTTGGATCTTGGAAATCCAATGTGCAATGTTCCTTGAAAGATAAGTTTGTGAGAGAAAAAACTTGACAGCACGCAAAGGGACTTTTAACAGTGTGTGATTGCCTAAGATAAAGTGGATAAATTTTTCCACAACTTTAACAAGAGCGAAAGCATATTTTTCAAGATAAGAATATTTGAATTCGTCATCTGACAAGATTTGACTCCTGTAAGCTACTGGTTTTTTGTTAGTCTGGTCATCACATTGTAAGAGAACAACAAAAACTGCTTCCTTTGTGGCATTAGTGTATACAATAAAATATTTCTCAAAGTCCAGCTTCACCAAAACTGATGCATAACTGATAGCCTTCTTAATCCTTACAAAAGAATTCTCGACATATTTATTCCAACAGAAGGAGTGATATTGCTTGAGAAGATTGTGAATTGGTTTCACCATTAAAGAAAAATTAGGAACAAATCTATGAACAAAGTTGATAATGGCCATAAAGGCTTGAACCTCCTTTTTGGAATTGGGAGCAAGAAGGTTTACAATAGCAATGATCCTTTCGGGATCTATGCTTATTCCTGAATCATAGACAAAATTCCCAAGGAGTTTGCCATTGGTAACGCTGAGGATAGACTTAGAAGGATTTAAAGAAATGACGAACTTTCTGCATCACATGAGAAATTTTCTAAGATGACCAAAATGATCCAATCAGTTCTTTGAATACACAGTCAAGTCATCAAGATAAATCTGAATAATCTTATTGATAAGATCGTCAAAATCTATCTGCATAGCTCTTTGGAAAGTGGCACCTGCATTAGATAATCCAAATGCCCCAACGTGTAGTGAAAGTGGTTTTTTATTTGCCAGTCATTTTTACCTTGATCTGATTATAACTAGAAAAACCATCAAGTAAGGACATCATCTATGACCCTGCAACTTGCTGCAGAATCATTTCCATATTAGGGAGAGGAAAATGGTCTTTTACGCTCACTCTATTTAATGCGCAAAGATCAACACACAATCGGATCTGACCTATTGTTTTCTGAATGGGAACCAAAGTGGAAACCCACTCTGAATACTTAACATGAAAAATTATCCCATCTTTCAAAAGTTTTTCCAACTCCTTCCTAATAGTAGCTTCAAGTGCGGGGTTAATGGGTCTTTGTTTTTTCCTAACCGATTTATACCTTCCTTGATAGGAATGGCATGTTGTATAGGAACAAGATAAAAACCACGAAGATCCTCATAAGACCAAGCAAAAACATCTTTAAATTCACGAAGTAACTCAGTGAATTTCAACTTTTATTCATCAGTACATTGGGCACCTATCTTAATATTATTTGGGGAATCATGTGTTCAAATGTTCGAGGAAATGGTTTCACCCACTTTCCTTTTTGACTCATCTTCCTTATGCATTTCTTTGTTGCCTACATCACTCGATGAAAATGAACTTTCTAGAGGAGTCAAGCATTTTATGATTTTTTTGTTTTCCATGGATATAATCTCTTTGGGCTTATATGGTTCATTTTGTATGAAAACACAAATGATTTCATCACTAGGTAAGACCTGAAAACACAAATGATTTCATCACTAGGTAAGACCTGAAAACACAAATGATTTCATCACTAGGTAAGACCTGTCATGAATCTATATTGTCAGGGATATGAGGAGGATATAAAGATTGAAAAGTACAATCAATTCTTTGTGGCATAAGTTGCTGAGTAGGAGAGGCTGCAAAAACAACTAACATGTCAGCCATTGAATTCAATTCCCTTTTAACATGAGTGATGTTAAATGATAATAAGTTCGAGATGAGCATCCAAACATATTGGGTGTATTATTTCATCAACTTGTTGCTAAAGGAATATATTTTACATACAAGGTTTACAAAAAGTTCAGAGTCCCCAAAAACTGTAAGGTGTCCACAACCTAAATTATAGGCATTTTCATTGCCTAGCAATAATGCTTCAAATTCATTGACGTTGTTTGTGCAAGCAAACTCTAACCTATAGGAAAAGTTGTGAATTTTACCTACAGGTGAGTATAAAATAATGCCAGGTCTATTACCTTCATTGGAGCATGATCAAAGTGCATGTGCCACATACCATCCTCTAGATCAATTTGTTCCAGGATAGTGTTATCCTCATTTGCAAAGATGGAGTACACTCTTAAATCCTCCTCAACATAGTTTACATTAGGCTGTGGAATGATTTCTATATACAATGAGATTCTTTCTTCCCTTAGGACTATGATAATATTTCCATTCCTAGGAACAGATAAGTGTGTCCCGTCAAGTGAAAGATATCCACTTGTCAAGACTTGCCAGTATCTTCCTAAGATGATTGAATAGTTAAGTATTGGCATGTCAATTACCTGGATATTAAGGGTTGTCCTAATTTTAGGATGTGCGCACCAAACCAAAGTCACGTCTTTGATTTCTCCTATAGTCGATTGTTGTAGAATATTATATGAGAGCATGATTCTATAATTTTCATTGGTACATGATAATATTATCTCTTCCATAATAATTTTCGACATTATGCTTGGGCCTGAACCATCGTCAATTACGAAACAATTGAATATTTTGTCCATAATTTTTACAGAAATGAAAAAGTTTTTTTTTTTTTACAGGGTGTCTAAAATTATTTACACCTACTTTATTTACAATAGAATCCTCTTCTTTTACCTCTTCAGAGAGATTGGATATGGTGGAGGTTTTTCCTTCCATGAATTTTTTTAGATGCTTTTGTTGCTCAGGGATGACAACCATGTCCATAAGAGTAACATCGACCTTGGTATTATCCAATTGGTTGAGAATATTATATTTGGAAGAGGGAAGAGGGGAGAGAATTCCTTGTCTAACAGGAGTCTTGGTAGCTTGTATAGTAGCAACTGGCGAAGATGAGTTTGGGCTAGAAGAAGTATGAGCGGAATCATATTTTCCTTTTGAAGCATATGATTTATTCCTAGTGTTTATGATCATGACATCTTTTGGTTCTACCCAATCTAGAACAAAAATGGTGGTTTCAGGCCTTTTTCCAAATATTTTATTTGTGGCACTCTTCTTTAACTCACAAGTACTTTCGTCATGATTTTCCTCGCAAAAGTTACACCAACTGCGAGGCATAATGGCCTTGGGATGAAATTTGTTTTCATTGGTATTCCGAAAAGATGGTGAATAAAAAGATGATGCCCCAGGAGTAAATGAAGGGACATTTCCATTTCGCTCATATGCTATCATTTGATTATTCATATCCTATACAATTTCTAAGAGGGAAGACATGTTCGTTTGTTTAATTGAGTCTCCATTAGGAAGACATGTTCTTTCTATCTATTCTTCATACTCTAGACAAGTATGAAGAGAGGAACCAAGATTGTAAATAGCTTTTTATTCAAGCCTATGACGATAAGGGGAAGGTAGAGCATTATAGTAATGCATAAAAGAGGCTTGGTTTTGGGGGCAAATAAGTTCAGGATTTTGATTATACAACTTGGTGAAATGAAGGTTGAAAGACTTAATAGTCTCACTGTCCTTGTAAGAAATGTTATTGTATTCCCGTAATTTTTCATATGGGATCTTAGACTTCCCATAAGTGGATTTGAACCAGTAAACTAACTCTTACCAAGTGGAAAGAATATTGGGAGGGAGATCAAAGAAATATTCCGCTACTTTCCCTTCGAGGGAATTGAAAAATAAGCGCATACAAGTGTCATTGTCATTAGCTCCTATATTGTGACAAGCATTAGAGAATGCCACCAAGTGTTTGTTTTTAGTGATTGTGTTATTTCCTAAAAACCTAGGAACATGTTCTTTAAATTTTGGTAGCAGACGAGTGCTAGGTGCTAGGTTCAAGGGAGAGGATACATGCCACGGGGTAGTAGTAGCATCCTCCTCGAATTGAAGAGATCATACTTCTTTATGACCTTAACAGGGTTAGTAGTTGATTGGACAGGAATCTGATGGCTATACAAACTACCAATCACTGATGAGGTTGAAGGTTGAGATGATGAGGCACCTCCAATGCCACCAAATCCACCCACAGATGCCATTTTGTAAATGATGGGTAAGGGTGAGAATATGAACTAGTCAAATCATAAAAAATTCTCCGTAGAGTACCCTGTTGGGTTGACAGAATAAGGTTCTTTCTTCATATTTCAGTGATAGGAGTGATTTCAGGAGACAATCCTCGTCTTCTCCTAGAGATGCGAGGATTTAAGGACATGAAAAAAAAGAAGATCAAAACTTTAGGAAAAAAAGAGCTACAACTGATTTCGAGGCTACATTTTCCTGGCCTCCTAGCGTTCTTGAACACTCGTGTCTTGTTCAATTACTTCCCATGAGCGTTCAAGCTCAGCTTGGGTGTTAGCGGTTTCTAAGATGGTATTGAATAAAGTTAAAGAAATGATGGTTTGGTCTTTAAGACCATGCTCAATATTGGGTTTCCTTGTAACAGGTACTGTCATGAGGAAAAGAAAGAAGCCAAAGAATAAAAAACAAAAGCAAAAATATTCAATGAAAATAAAAAATACAATCAACCAGAGAGATATGGAAGATATCCCCAGAATGGTCACCAAATAAATTTTGAGGAAAAGGTATGAATTACCTTAATCATTTTTTAATCTTGCCTGGCTAGGAAAAGATAGTCAGGAATTTCACCTTGGTTCTTATAGCCTAAAAAAATTCTCTCAATCCATAAGTATTAATTACTAGGATTGAGGTTGATTTATTAATGAAAAGAATGTTGCAATATAAAATAAATTTTATATAATTTTTGAAATGTACATAGATTACATAATGTAAAAATGGAGATAAAAAAGCAAAAAGTAACCAAGTCATAAATACACATATATGAGACAAAATAATAATCTGATCTATTTCAATCTGAGATATCAAAAGTGTTTTTCTCTTTATAAAAACCCTGCGAGGGCATGGACCAAAGTCCGATTTAGAGATCCCCAATGAACACCATACAAAAAGACTTCGACAATAAAGTAAAACTGAAATTTATAATTTGGATCAACTTGCCACAAATTGCTGCCAATTTGACTTTGCAAGATATCCTTTATCAGCTATGAAACTTAATTAAAAAACAAACAAAAATACACAGACTATCAAGGATGGATCAACACCTCTAAAACAAGCGTCTGAAAAGTTTGGTTTAGTCTTGAACCTTGCTGTCTACAATAAGACCCTGCTGTCAAAAGAGAATTAGGCTTTGAGTAAAATCAAGAATGAATGAAAAATGAAACTATCTCATGAAACCAAAAGATAAAACCTTAGTCTTGCTTTCTCCTTTTATTCTCCCCTTGTTTATTCTTCTCATTCATATTTTATTTCCAAATAATTTGAAGTGGTTCAACTACTTTCTTTAGTTAAGTTAATTTGACTTAACTAACTAGTTTAGGAGAAAGAAATAATAATAATATAGTAAGGGTCTTTAATTAATAATAACTAAGTAGGTGGGATCCCTTGTGACTCCTGTCATTTCTTCTTTTCAAATCATAAAATATAACACAAAAGGATAATCATTTTAACACATGCCACCATTGTAGCTCCCTTAAATATCTTCCAAACTGAATATTTAAATATCAGAAATAATTTATATCATATCCAAAAAATATATAAATATCCACATTATCCACAAAACACTAAAACAAATCTTGTTGTCTGAACATTCTGAAAACCACTAGCACTGTCTTCATCAACTCAAATCATAAAAACACATAATCTAAAAACCATACTTGCCACTATGGGAGGCAATTTTTATTTTTTCATTGTTGTTTCCCTTTGATTTCCCAGAAGTAGCCCATGGTTGATTAGACCCTTGAGGTTGTATTTCAATGATCACATGGGAACAATCCTCCTTCAAATGCATGTAGGAAGAAACAAATTTTGAGGAATCATCGGAAGGAAAATAAGGGGAGACAACTTCTTTTCCTTTATCTTACATAGGTTGGGGCATATTAGTTTTTAGTCTTTTACTAGCATGTGAAGGCTGATCAGGTGAATCAACATGAGAAATTTGGATAGTGGGATTGATAGGTGGTGGCAAAGAAAATGAAATGTTTGGCCAACCACAATGGTGAGAGACAACTAGGTTGACAATATATTGCCATCCATCATTTGCAGGGACTTCCGGTTGCAAGGACACATATGGAGGAATGAGAATGCCAGGGATGTTCTAAGGCTGGAAAGAAGGTATTTGTGGTTGAGGTTACACTATTCCATGACCATTCCAGTTAAAGAACCTAGCTTGAAACAACTGGTTCAATTCTTGGGGATCAACATCAAAATGGATGGAAAATCTAGGCCTTCTAGGACCTCAGTTCCAATTTCCCCTGCCTCTGTTATTTCTTCCATTGCTTCCCCTACTAAAAAATCTCATCCCGTAGTAGTATTTGGTCAGTAATGAAGCTCTTAATAAACCATACATGACACTTTGACTACATGAATAAAAAATTGGCTCAAGTATTGACACGAGATACATGCAAATCCATCCATAACAAACCATTTATTAATTGCCTAGTGAACAAGGGGTGATAGGGGTCATGGGACATATGGAGGGAGTGTAATTAGCGAAAAGTGGTATAATGATAGGGGATTAATACACAAATACTGTTCAACAATCAATCAAATAATTTACTGTGTAATAAAATACCAAAATATCAGTT
>SNQJ01S0111493.1:1916-28798 GCA_010110895.2 Picea sitchensis | reverse complement strand
TGCCTTTAAGAGGCCCTTTGACAGCCCTTTGGAACATTGAAATTATTGAATTTATATACTTACACAGTTTATAAATTATCAGTTCAATGTTCCTGACAACATTTCTTAGAGATACATAAAACTCACCTACTAATGCATGACAAAAATGTCTTCCTATCATATGGTAATCAATAAACAACTATACCTACAATGTTAAGAAACTGGAAAATGGACAAGAATGTCATCTTATCATATGGAGCCAACAATGTATGCAGATATTGGTAAGCCTTATGCAATTCTGGAATTTGTCTTTGGACTTCTGGACAGTGCCTTTAAGAGGCCCTTTGACAGTCCTTTGGAACATTGAAATTATTGAATTTATATACTTACACAGTTTATAAATTATCAGTTCAATGTTCCTGACAACATTTCTTAGAGATACATAAAACTCACCTACTAATGCATCACAAAAATGTCTTCCTATCATATGGTAATCAATCAACAACTATACCTACAATGTTAAGAAACTGGAAAATGGACAAGAATGTCATTTTATCATATGATATCAATAATTTACAGGGTCAGAATTTCAAACTAATTTTATCTAGTTACCCAATAATAATTATAAATATTTGTAACTAGTTTGAAATTCTACATGATCAGAATCAGAATTAGAATTTCAACAAAATAATTGTAACTAAAACAGGCTTCGGATTGATTCTTTCCTTTCTTCCTAGTGTTCCACGAAAACAGAACAAAGCCAAACCCATCCCTCAAGGGGATACATAAAACTCACCTAATAATGCATGACAAAAATGTCTTCCTATCATATGGTAATCAATAAACACCTACACCTACAATGGTAAGAAACTGGAAAATGGACAAGAATTTCATCTTATCATATGATATCAATAATCAATATTTTACAGGGTCAGAATTTCAAGCTAATTTGATCTAGTTACCCAATAATAATTATAAATATTTGTAACTAGTTTAAAATTCTACAGGATCAGAATAAGATTCAGAATTTCAACAAAAATATTCGTAACTAAAACAGGCCTTAGATTGATTCTTTCCTTTCTTCCTAGTGTTCCACCGAAACAGAACAAAGCCAAACCCATTCCTCGAGGGAAAAACAAAATTAAAGAAACAAAAAATGGTCAATTGGAAGATCAAAAATAAATCTAAACCCTACCTTCATGGGAAAAACAAGATTAATAACCCTAATCAATAAACACCTACAATGCTAAGAAACTGAAAAATGGACAAGAGTGCCATCTTATCATATAATATCAATAATTTACAGGTCAGAATTTCAAATTAATTTTATAATAATAATTTTATAATTTATAATAATAATTATAAATATTTGTAACTAGTTTGAAATTCTACGAGATTAGAATCAGAATCAGAATTTCAACAAAATATTCGTAACTAAAACATGCCTCATATTGATTCTTTCCTTTCTTCCTAGTGTTCCACCGAAACAGAACAAAGCCAAACCCCCATCGCTCGAGGGAAACAAGATTAAAGAAACAAAAAACGGTCGATTGGAAAATTAAAAATAAATCCAAACCCTACCCTCAAGGGAAAAACAAGATTAATAACCCTAATCAATAAACACCTACAATGCTAAGAAACCAAAAAATGGACAAGAGTGTCATCTTATCATATGTTATCAATAATTTACAGGGTCAGAATTTCAAACTAATTTTATCTAGTTACCCAATAATAATTATAAATATTTGTAACTAGTTTGAAATTCTACAGGATCAGAATCATAATCAGAACTTCAACAAAATATTTGTAACTAAAACAGGCCTCGGATTGATTCTTTCCTTTCTTCCTAGTGTTCCACCGAAACAGAACAAAGCCAAACCCATCCCTTAAGGGAAAATAAAGATTAAAGAAACAAAAAACGGTCGATTGGAAAATTAAAAATAAAGCCACACCCTACCCTCAAGGGAAAAGCAAGATTAATGAAACAAAAAACAGTCTATTGGGAAATTAAAAATAGAAAGATATCACAAATTTACACAGAGAAAGAGAAGGCGCTAAACTAAGGCAGGGCAAAGTGTCGTAGTTCACTCAATGAATACATACCATTTGACAGAAAGCACCGATCTCGCTAAGTGAAAAAGCCCTTGAGCGCGAAAAAGCCCTTGAGCAACCCCACTGACATTAAATTTATTAATCTTAAGCAACCCCGCCACAGATCTCGCTAAGTGAAAAAAACCTTGAGCAACCCCACCGACCTAAAACAAATCTTAAACCCTGAAACAAAGTCAGGTAGGTTAATCAAACAGACATATATAACCAACATTAAATTTATTAGGTACCTAAAACAAATCTCAAACCCTGAAACAAAGTCAAGTAGGTTAATCAAACAATGTGGAAGCATGATTTGAGATTGAAACACATACATACCTGGAGTTGCAGCAGTATGTTCAAAGACGGACGAGCATTTGAATCCTGACCGCGTCCTTTCGTCCTTTCCTTAAAGTTGTTTATTCCCAAATCCAATTCCCCTTCAGCCTCCTCCTCTATCCACAGACAAACATTAAACCATAGACAAAGAAAAAAATTAAACCACACACAGAAACGAACACAAACTCAGACTCAGACCCAGACGCCCAAGCAGACAAACATACACATTGGAAGCGCTTCCTGCAAAACACATCAAACAACAAAGACGTTTGATAGAGGAGAAGGATGAGGAAAATGATTTGAACTTGTGTAGCAACTAATATATATACACACTTGGCGCTTGTCCTATCCTCCGCTTCCTCCAACGGGTAGAATATGATAAGCGCCTCCCTCTCGTTTGAATAAATTTACCCCATTTCAATCTTCATTATGTACATAGTTTAATATTCCTCTATTCAAATTTGAATTTTTAGGTCTTTGAGCACAATTGCAGTTGAAGTGGTGCACCAACTAGGGTTTTGGAGTTTAACAATGCAAAATTGATGATTTTGATGATTTATAGGTTTGTTACGACAACATCATTTAACACGCACCAACTAGGGTTTTGGAGTTTAACAATGCAAAATTGATGATTTTGATGATTTATAGGTTTGTTACGACAACATCATTTAACACTTTTTTTTTTTTTTTAGTCAATTGGATTTAGCTTGGGTGGTTGGGAGGATTGGTTGTTAACCTCCCCATCCAGGTCAGTTTCTATAAGTGACATGTTGATGACTCTTAATGCGTTGATAAACTGTTGCACCGATAGTGTTGTGAACCACATTGAAAAAAAAAAAACTTTTAGGTACTGTGATTTGATGTTATGTATTAGTTTGTCTATCTATGTTACAAACTTGCATTGTGGTACAACTATCATTAGAATTGTAGTGTGTGAGAAGTGACCATTAATCCAAGATAATATGGGGATTTTAAATACTTTTTTCACATAATCAATTTATCTATTTTTTGTTTAAGAGGGTGGCATGTGTGTCAATACTTCCCACTAAGAATGCTCTCAAAAACTAACATAATCAAATTATCTAAAAAAAAATATGAGGGTGGTATATGCATCAATAGGGCTCATTAAGAATGCTCTCAAAAACCAATACAACCCTCTGACATATACATCAATAGGGCCCATTAAGAATGCTCTCAAAAACCAATACAACCCTTTGCCTTGCCTTGTTAATGAAAGAATCATGGTCCTGCCCATTCTATCCTTCCCTTAGTGTAGTCTTGATTATCTATTTCTTCATCCTTCGTTCAATAGCGCCCTTGAATATTGACCCACTAGGAATTGATTTTGATGTTTTACATTCAAGGCAATGTCTTTTGATTATTTGTGGCCTTAAAATTTTCATTGATCTTCAAAACATGAAGTATTTCATTCTAAGTGACCTTGAAAGTTTATTAAGCATTTGGTGGATGGGGTGTCAAGAATCTATTTGTGTTTAGTAGGGCGATGACAACAAATACCCTTTGGCGATTCTTGATGAAGGATGGTCTTTGGCACATGGTGTTAAAGGACAAGCATCTCATTTCACCCTCGGTGGTGGCTTGGTTGAGAAGATCCACAGTTAGTTCACACAAGGTCTCAAACACCTGGAGAAGCCTTTTAAAATCACTTCACATGGTGACTCAATGAATTGCTTGGAAGCCATGCTCGGGCTTGTCCATTAGACTTGGAGTAGATATGATTCTAGAATAGGGAAAGGAGTCTTTATTATCTCCTGGTCTCATCTCTGCCCTCAAGATGAGGGGCTACCACTTCCTATATCAGATGGCAGGTTTGGCTAGACAGGGGGTAGTTTTGGCACACTGTAAATCATATTTGGAGCTAGGATTGGTTGGCGTAGAGGCAAAAGAATGGGTTGATTACTACAAAGCTCTGGATCATGCAGGTATTTCTCTGACAAACACTCTGGATGAGCTTATTTGGACTAGGGGTAATAACTCGGGTGTCATTTCTACAAAAAATGCCTACGATGTCATAGCCTCGAAGCTATGGATTCAAAGTGTAAATTGGTGGCATTGTCGGATCTGGAAATGGGATTTAGCCCCAAAACTCAAACTCTTCACCTCGCTAATGCTAGAAAACAGGATCCTCACTTGGGAAATTTTACAAAAAAGAGGGAGGTCTGGATCGAGCATATGTGTTCTCTGCCAACAAGAGTCAAAATCAACTCTACACTTAATGTTGCACTGTAGGTTTACTCAACAGGTGTGGAAAGAAACTACAATAGTTTATAATATAAAATCTAAATGGTTTGGTCTAAATATACAATTGTGCTTCAAAGACTGGTATCGTAGACACCCAAGGTGGCACATGATGCCCTCTATAATCTACTGGCAAATCTAGTTGGAACAAAACTTAGTTTTATTCGAGGAAGGTCGGGCTTCAATAGCCTCAGTCTTACACAGGATTTTGTGATTGTTAGGGAAATCAAAGGGTATTAAACAACTACCCTTATCTATAAAAACTCCTCCTCTTCTAAAAAAGGGAAGACCAATTGGTTGGTTTGATGGGGAAACACAAGAAAGAGGTCAGTTTAGTGGATTGGGAGGAGTCATCAGGGTAAATAAGCACACAAAGTACACGTGGATGATAAATTGTGGATCCAACACAAATACCATGGCTGAACTTCTGGGTGTTTGGGCATTGTTAACTCTGGCAACCCGCTTGCATATCTATGATCTTCAAGTGTTTGGGGACTCAAGGACTGTCATAGACTGGCTGAACCAGAAAGGCGCCCTCCAGGTATTGGATTTGACCTGTTGGAAAGACCAGATAAAGGCACTTCTTAAGGATTTCAAGACCCTTGATTTTTCTCATACGTACAGATCCTTTAACCAAGAGGCAGACGAGTTATCAAAAAAAGGTCTGCATCAACCAAAAGGAAAAGTCACATACTATCAGATGGAAGATGGGCTTGTGGGCATGAATCTGTTTCTAAACCTTTTTTGAGGCTTAAATTATCCTCTAGTCGAGTATTCAGTTTTTCTTTTTTCTTTTTGTCTGGGCCGAAGAGGGGGAAGTTACATCTCAGACCTTGAGGAGGCAGTTCCTAGTCATTGACTAGGATGGAGGGACAGTGGTTAGAATATCCATTGTGACACTTTTCAAGTCAGTTTTTTCTATTCGATTGAGAGGATTGTATTTGTTGTTTCTGTTTCTACATATTTTTGTATCTGGAAAGAAAATTATATATAAGAGGAATTTTTCTATTGGAAAAAAGAAAGTTCATTAATTTTCAAAAAACACAAAAAATGGTTTGGAACTTAAGAAAATCTAAAAAAAAATGCATTTCATCATTTGTGATCTTGAAAGTTTCATTTAATCTTAATAAAACACACAATTTGTTTGGGCACTTGCGAAAAATCTAGCCAGTGTTTTTGATTTGTTAATTCAACATTAAATGAAGAACCATGTATTTCTTATTCAAGGGGTGCTTGAGGGAAGATCTAGAAGATTCATTCGTATGAGGTTCAATGATTCGTGGACCCTATATCATAAGAATTATACATAATGGATTTTGAACCATATTTATTTCAACATTGCTAAAAGATGAGAGAGTGGGTTGAACCCACATAAGTATCTAGATCTTGTTTCTTCATATGCAATTTTGTAGGTTTTCACTTTTTGATGTTTTGCAAAAGATATAGAAGGTTTGGGACATTGGGATTTTCTTTCATAATAAGGGTAGGCTTGCACTGCATCATCCATTTTAGGTGTTCCTTGTGCCTCGTATAGGAGTAAGCAATGTTTTTTTTTTTTTTTAGAACATGTTCTAGTTGAAGAAACAAAGTTGTCCCTTCTTGACAAGCACCTAGATTCTTGATTATACACCATAATATCATTTTATGAACAAGTTTGGGTCTCCTCGCGTTTAAGCAAGAGGTGTGTAGAAAGCATAGCATTTTGGAAATTTGTTGTATCCAAGCTTAGCATTCGAGTGTTCTAAGATTATTGATGGAGAAAAGGGGAAATTGTACTAAAAAGAACAAAGAAACCACTCGACAAAAGCTTTAAAGAGAGAATACCAAATGAACTTGTGGTATTAAAGAAGTTGTTGAGATTTAGGTTATTGAGCATTGGATGTCTATGCCAATTTCTTTTGGGAATGAAGTCCTTTTTCAAGCCTTTCCAATGCTCATATGGGTTTGGAGGGCACTTAATGAGAAATATTAGGACAAGGATTGAAACTTGTTTTTCCAAATATAGTGTGTTTAGAACATTACAAATATGCATCTTATTTTTTAAACCCAAATAATGCATGCTTCAAAATGCTACACAAGAGAATTGTGTTTATTTGATTGGTTTTTATCATGTTGCTATTCAATGAAGAAATTTGCAAGGACCAAGGAAATACATTATTGAATATGCAAATTTATTTTTGGAACAAATGTGTCACAGTCCTCTATGGTTTGAACAATCCAAAAAGAGTTTTGTAGCTTTGTAAATATTACTCGCATCATGTGGAACCAATCAAATATTTTGTAGGGTTATCTTATCAAGAAGATCAAATGAGATGACACTCTATCTCTAGGGGATTTTCTAATTTTGGATTTCGATTAGATAATGATTGTACTAGTGGCTGAGGATTATTCTCTTCCATCTCGTGCATAATGTTTGTTCGAGGGGATAAATTTCTCATTTTTCCTTTCTGTTTTTTCTTCTTTAAATATTCCTCTCTCCTCCCTATCCTTATTAAGTTTTAATTAATGAGTCTGTCATGTCTCACATATAATTGCTAAACAAGGAGGATGGCCATCTAACAATGTGCGCATTTTTCATGAACTTGTAGGGGAATGCTTTATTAAAAAATTGAACAAGTCTAATTACTCAGGGGAGTAAAGTTTAAATTCTACCACAACCTTGATGTTATCAATTGAATTGATTGTTCTTAGCAAGATCATTCCAATGATTATAAGGACTTGACCAACATATAAAGAGGTTAGGTTAGAATTGAAAAGTGTTTAGGTGCATAGTCTTCAAAATTTCTCTCTTGGTGGAACAAGTAATCTCTACATTCAAGGTGAATCATATAATCACTCCATTTAGAGAACATGCAAAGTTATATCTGCAAGTTTTTGAATAGATAGATATTCTCTAACAAGAGGATATATTGTAATTACTTGTTTATCATTTTGATCGATTAATAAAAGTACACTGAGAGAATTTTGATTTCAATGAAGCTTCATTGGCCCTAAAACTATGAAAAATATATCATGTTATCATGTGGTAGATTTCATTCCCACACTCTTGGATATATGGAAATAACGAGAGAAACACACATGGTGCTAGCATGATGTGAATTAACTAAAGTATAGTGGACCCTATTTAATCCTAAAAACAATTACCTCCACATATGTGCATTTTTATCTTCTCTTAGTTGATGACAAGAATACATTGTTCTCAAAGTTAGGCAATAAAATTATTTATTTGGAAAGTTGCCTTGTTTTGCTCTATACAACACAAAGTTACTTACTTCTAATAGTAATAGTTTATTTCTACATGAGAAACTATCTCATTTAGGATGCTACTTATTTTATAATATTAAATTTTTATATCAATGTGCAAGATGTCTTATTCAAGATTGCATTTTTGTTAATCAAGTAGGTCAAATTTGCCACATAAAGTAAGGGCATACCTCAACCTTAAAAATTTAGAACACTCTTCCTATAACGTGATAGGAAAAGAATTCTAACAAAAAAAAGTATTTAGGTATTGCAACTTGCAAGTAGAAATGTTCACAAGGAGTATTTAGGCATTGCAACTTGCAAGTAGAAATGTTCACAAGGAGTGCCCTCTGGTGATGGATCATACCTCATAATCTCCCCCGACGCAATAATGATTTTATCAATTTTAGAACACTCAAAAGAAAACAAATTTTCCTAGTAAATTTGCTTACCCTCATAAGGCCCATATACATTTTGTAAATTCATAGTCAATCCCAATATTTTACTGTATACCTTTGTGCAAAGCCTTGAATGCACAAAGAAAGAATTAGTAAGGGACACATTATGATTCCAAGAGTAATCAAACCCCCTAAAAACCCTTATGGATCTAAAGAAATAAAGTCCCATCCCCCGAAAGACTTTTTGAGTTCAAAAATTAATTGGTCTCCCTTTCCCATGTCTCTTATATTATAACTATATCTGGATTGTCTAACTCCAACAATCTCTTGAGGGCTAGTCTCTTGGCCTACTGGATTGTCTAACTCCAACAATCTCTTGAGGGCTAGTCTCTTGGCCTACCCCCCCCCCCAGGCCTTTCATATTAACTGAAAGTACTTTCATTGGCACACTAAGGGGGATTTTATGCCTTGATGCAGGAATGTCCAATAGTCAAAATTGAGATTGATCTCATGGGTCGAAATATTTACCGAAGGAAGTTAGTTTCCTCAAATTTTCATTTTAATTGTAATAATTAGGTGTGATATCTATAAAATATATCATTTAATTTGGTGGCTTCATAGGTGTTTAGTAGTTTCTTTGTAGTAGAACAAACTATCTAATTAATAAATGGTTAGATAAGTTAGGAGGAGATTGAGTTTGTTGGGATTTTGTTACGAGAGTTTTGTATGGGTTTTCTGGAAAGTAATCAATTTAAGAATAAGAAGAAAAGGAAGAGGGAAGGAGGAGAGAGTTGGTTGTGTAGAGGTCCGAGAGACCAAAAGAAGGAACAAAGCATATCATTGTTGTATTTTTTTATTCCTTTCCAGATTAATGAGAATTTCAGAATTTGTATGCTCTCTACATGTGTGATTAAATTATGTTGAATAAACTATCATTGTGCTAAGAAATATCCAGATTGGACTTATTATTGCACGAGAAATAGATCAAATACAAATTAAACCAGTCGTTGTTCCAATGTGTGGTTCCAATTTGGAATAAATCAGAGTTCTTTTGCAAATTTACTTTGTATTTGTGTGGACAAAATTTGTGCAAACAGAACCAATCAACAATGGTGATCAAGCATAGAGGGTCTTTCGCTACGATGGTGATATGGGTCATAGATTAATGACTTACACTACGCAGTTAATCCCGAAAATGATATCTAAGATGGTGATCAAATCGGAGGTGAAATCATATCATATCAACGATAATAGTAGATCAACTGATACAATGTATTTCGGAAGGTGAAGTAGCCCACTCATTAACAATATTGTGCCCCCTCGAAATGGTAAACCATGGTAAAGTGAAGTGGACATGTGGCTTAAGTTAGTGGAGTTCATGCCCCCTTTGATGGTTTTGTAAAACAGTGTTGGACCCCCCTCGAAATATATGTTGGGTTTTATGATTAGCACTTGGTTCTGGTGTGTGGGTGCATCCTTTGTGTTTTTTTAGCACCGAGTGTCAAGAGTTAAGTGATTTTCATTTTGCTGCAAAACCCAAGAGTTTTATGACAGTATAAAACAAGAATTGACACAGTAAAGAAGTATGTATTCAGTTCATCATCATTTTGGTATAAGAGTAGGCGTTCTCATTGAGGAAAGATGCCACCTAGAAGAAGACCAATAGTAGATGTTGGAATAGGTCGAAGGAGACCTGTATCAAATGAAATGTTGCTACAAGAAGTGAGACACATCCAACAAAGGATGGAAGCCATGGAGACTGCCCAGAGAAGGGATCATGTCATAGATGATATTAGTGAGAATGAAAAGCCCTATGATGAAGACGAAGACACAACAAAAGAGAAAATGTTAAGAACGATTATGAAGGTTGGTGGCAGACCAAAGGTGGAAGTACCCATGTATGAGGGTAATTTAAATGTTGAATAATTGATAGGTTGGATAAATGCAATGGAAAAGTACTTTGATTATGAAGATGTCGATGAAGGAAAAAGAGTGAAATATGCAGTAACTAGGTTGAAGGGTCATGCAGATTTATGGTGGGATGAAGTGCAGGCAGACAGGAAAAGAAAAGGCAATTTTAAGATCAAAATTTGGGATAAAGTGGTGGCTAAATTCAAAGGTAAATTCAAGACTAAAGACTATCAATTGAATCTTTTTAAGCAATTGCAAAACTTGAGATAGAAATCTATGTCAATAAAAAAGTATACCGAGGAATTTTAATGCTAAATATTAGAGTTGGTCACTTAGAGGAGGATGCTGAAAAGGTTTCCATGTATATTAATGGGTTGTGGTATGAAATTTAGGATGAGATTAGTATTTTCCCCCCAATAAAAGTAGAAGATGCATATCAACCTAATTTGAAAGCAGAAGAGAAGATAGCGAGAAAGCAAAGTCAAAAGAATAGAGGGAGGAGTCCATGAAGAGGAAAATAACAAACCAACAACAAATGAATATTTCAATCCTCAAGAGAGGAAGGAGGAATCTCAAGTAGCCAATCACAAAGAGGAGATGAATCCAGAGGAAGAAGACCTTTTTCAAGAGGAAGAGGTAGAGGCAAAGGCAGAGATTATCAAGTCATATGTTATAATTGTGGTAAGTTTGGACATATGTCATGGGAATGTCCAAAAAATAATCAGGCGAGTCAAAGAGGTGCACATATAACATAAGCAAAAGAGGAAAATGTGAATGCAGTTACAAAGGAAGAGGCTCCAAAAGTAGGGGAATCATTGCTAATGAAGAGAGTTCTGATCAAGTCATAAAAGGAAACTAAAGAACCAACCTAGAGGAAAAGTTTGTTCAAGACTATATGCAAATCAAGAAGAATATGTTGCAAAGTTGTCGTTGATAGTGGTAGCACAGGCAATTTCGTTTCCATTGAAATGGTGGAGAAGTTGGGATTGAAGAGGATAGCACATCCTACACCCTATAAAGTGTCTTGGTTGCAAAAAGGACATCATATTTTGGTTAATGAAAAATGCAATGTAGAAATTAAAATTGGTGATTATAAGGAAGGGGTATTATGTGATATAATTTCCATGGATGTTTGCCATATTTTATTGGGAAGACCATGGAAATATGACAGGAAAGTTATTCACGATGGTAGGAGAAACACTTATTCTCTTGAAAAGGATGGTCAAAGACATGTATTGATACCTTTAAAAGATGAAGGAGCTAAAGAAGAAGTCAGTCGTAGTGTGTTGTTGATGAGTGGAAAAGAATTTCTACAAGAAGTTAAGAAAGAGGATGTAGATTTTTCTTTGATTGGTAAGCCTAAGGTAATACTTACTAGCACAAACTTAGAAGATTTTCCTACAAAAGTTAAATCCTTATTAGATGAGTTTGTTGATATCATAGTTGATGATTTACCAAATTCATTACCCCCTATAAGGAGTATTAGTCATCATATTGACTTAATTCCAAGAGCAAGTCATCCTAATAAAGAAACATATAGGATGACACCATAGGAGAATGAAGAGATAAAAATACAGGTGCAGGAGTTGTTGGGATTGATAAAGGAGAGATTGAAACCATGTGTTGTTCCTAAAATACTCATCCCAAAGAAAGATGGAGGATGGTGACTGTGTATTCATTCCAGAGAAATCAAGAAATTACAATAAGGTACATATTTCCATCGGGGGGAATTTTAGGGGCCAAATTTCACTCGTGGGCTAATTTTCCATGCTTTCTGCTAAAAACAAGATTCGCTCATTTCCATTTTTTTATAACAATGATTCGCCCATATTCTATAGAATACAATTATTTTACCTTAGAAATAGCCCAAATTTTATAGAAACTATATAAAAACCTTAGAAATGAATATTTTTTATAAAAATATCGCAAAACATTTTATAGTTTGCATATTAAGGACTAGTAAGATTCGCCAAGGTTTCTAAATTCTAAGACAAATTTCCATCCTTAAAATCATCCTTGATTTCCATTGCCTCATATTGATGACTTAATAGATCGTTCAAGTGGTGCCAAATCTTTTTCAAAGATTGATTTAAATAGTGGATATCATCATAATCAGGGAATGAGATGAATGTTAAACAACTTTCAAAACCCATAGTGGATTGTATGAATGGTTGGTGATGCCTTTTGGGCTCACAAATGCTCCTAGTACTTTCATGAGATTGATGAATGAAGTTTTGAAAGAGTTCATTGGAAAATTTTTAATAGTTTATTTAGATGATATTCTCATATACATTCAAATAAGAGAAGAACATTTAAGGCATCTCAAGATGGTCTTGAAAACTTTACAGAGGGAAAGGTTACTAATCAATCTAAAGAAATGCAGTTTTATGAAGAAAGAGTTGATATATTTGGGGTTTGTGATATCTGAAGATGGCTTGAAGATGGATCAAGAAAAATTTAAAGCATAAGTTGGGCTACTCAAAGAAATGTTTTTGAGGTAAGAAACTTCCATGGTTTAGCAAGTTTTTATAGAAAATTTATCAGAGATTTCAGCCATATATGTGCTCCAATTGTGGAAACTATCAAAGGAAAAAAACAACCATTTAGATGTACAAAGGCATCTGATAAAAATTTCAGATTGTTGAAGCAAAAGGTCATCGAACAACTTGTCTTAGCTTTACTAGACTTTGGTATGTTTTTCCAAGTTGAAATTGATGCTAATGGGACTGCAATAGGAGTTGTCTTAAGACAGGAGCAAAGACCAATTGCATACTTTAGTGAAAAATTAATTGAGGCAAAACATAAATATTCTTCTTATGATAAATAATTTTATGCAATTGTTCAAGCACTAAAGAAGTGGAGACATTAACTTATGCCAAAATAATTTGTTCTTTATACTGACAACCATGCTCTACAATTTATCAGTAGTCAACCAAAGTTAAATGAAAGGCATGTGAAATGGGTGGAGTTCTTGTAGAATTTTACATTTGTCATCAAACATACCAGTTGTAAATAAAACATGGTAGTTGATGAATTGAGCAGAATTAATTTGATTTTGCATGAATTTCAAATCAACACCTTAGGAATTGATGGATTACAGGAAATGTATAAATATGATGCAGATTTTAAAGATGCTTATGCAACATGTGAGAATCCAGTTATCACAAATAGAACTCAATGGTTGGATTACATGATACAAGAGGGACTGTTGTTCAAAGACAATAAGTTATGCATACCAAGATGTTCAATGAGAAAACATATGATCAAGGAGAATCATAGTGGAGGATTATTGGGACATTTTGGATAGGATAAGGATTTTTCTCAGGTACATGCTTTTTATTTTTAGCCAGGTATGCAAACTGATGTGAAAATATTTGTTGAGAAATGCAAAATATGCCAGTTGCCAAAGGAAGGATTCAAAATGAGGGTCTATATCAACCATTACCAATTCCAAGCAGGCCTTGGGATTCAATAAGTATGGACTTTGTGTTGGGATTGGAAAAAACACAAAGAGGTAATGATTCTATTTATGTGGTGGTTGATAGGTTTTCTAAAATGGCACATTTTATTGCTTGTATAAAAACCAGTGATGCAACCAATATTGAATATTCATTCTTTAAAAAAGTGGTGAGGTTGCATGGATTTCCTAAAAGAATTGTTTATGATAGAGACACCATATTTGTAGGTCATTTTTGGAGAACGTTGTGGAAGAAACTAGGGACTAATCTCAATTTCAGCTCAGCATGCCATCCACAAACTGATGGACAAATAGAGGTGGTAAAACAAAAGTTTGGGAAACATTTTGAGAAGTTTGGTCAATGAGAGTCCCAAGTAATGGGATCAATTACTTACACAAGATGAGTTTTCATATAATGACTCACCAAATAGGAGCATAGGGATGAGTCTATTTAAAATTTTGTATTGAATGCATCCAATAGGAGTGTATGAATTAAGGAATTTAGGAAAAAAATAATTGAAGAGTGTTGATGGTGAGGACTTTGTAGTGAAAATGCAGGAACTATAGGGAAAAGCCAAGCGAAAATTACAAGAGAGCAACAACAAGTATAAACAGAGAGAAGACATGAAGAGGATACATCTAGAGTTTGAAGTTGGTGAATTAGTCATCGCACATTTGAGAAAATAAAGGTTTCCTATAGGGACATATAATAAATTAAAGCTAAAGAAGATTGGACCATGCAAAATTTTGAGAAAATTTTCTTCTAATGCTTGTGAAATAGAACTTCCAAGTAATATTGGAATTTCTCCAATATTTAATGTTGCATGTTTATATCTCTTCAACGAAATAGAGGATGTTTCACCAGATGTACCTATAAGTGATGAAAACCATACCATTGGGTGGAAGAAACAACTTCCTAGGTCAGTTCAAAAGGAGATTGAAGAAATTTTGGATCAAAAGATGACCAAAAGAACCATAGGTAAAGAATACTTCCAGCATTTGGTGAAGTGGAAGAATCAATCGATGGAGGACGCTACTTGGATGACAACAACATAAATTTCTAAGTATGGTACAAATATTGAAGACCTCATGAACAATTATTTTCTTCCCTGTGAGTCTAATGCAAGAGCACCCAACAGTCAAAATCGAGATTGATCTCATGGGTCGAAAGATTTACTGAAGGAAGTTGGTTTCCTCAATTTTTCATTTTAATTGTAATAATTAGGTGTGATATATCTAGAAGATATCATTTGATTTGGTGGTTTCATAGGTGTTTATTAGTTTCTATGTAATAGAACAAACTAGCTAAATTAAGAAATGGTTAGATAAGTTAGGAGGAGATTGAGTTTGTTGGAATTTTGTTAGAAGAGTTTTGTATTGGTTTTCTGAAAATTAATCAATTTAAGAATAAGAAGAAAAGGGAGAGGGGAGGAGGAGAGAGTTGGTTGTGTGTGTGGTGTGTAGAGGTCCGAGAGACCAAAAAAAGGAACAAAGCATATCATTGTTGTATTTTTTATTCCTTTCCAGATTAATGAGAATTTCAAAATTTGTATGCTCTCTATTTGTGTGATTAAATTTTGTTGAATAAATTGTCCTTGTGTTAAGAAATCTCCAGATCGGAGTTGTTATTCCAGGAGAAATGGATCAAATATAGAGTAAACCAGTTGTTGTTCCAATGTGTGGTTCCAATTTGGAATCAATTAGAGTTCTTTCACAAGTTTCCTTTGTATTTGTGTGGAAAAAATTTGTGTAAACATAACCAATCAATGGTGGTGATCAGATCATAGGTGAAATAATATCGAATCAACGGTGATAAAAGATCGGTAGATGAAATTTATTTCAAAAGGTGAAGTAGCCCACTCATTAACAAGATTGTGCCCTCTCCACCCCCGAAATGGTAAACCATGGCAAAGTGAAGTGGACACATGACTTAAGTTGGTGGAGTTCAGGCTCCCTTTAATGGTTTTGAAAACCAATGTTGGACCCCCCCAAAATAGATGTTGGGTTTTATGATTAGCACTGGGTTTTGGCACGTGGGCGCATCCTTTGTTTTTTGTTAGCATCGAGTGTCAATATTTAAGTGATTTTCATTCTGCTACAAAACCCGAGAGTTTTATGACAATATAAAACAAGAATTGACACAATAAAGAAGTATTTATTTAGTTTGTCACCATGCCTACTCTAAGGTCCCTTGTAATCAACCTTTGTTTACCTTAATTCACTTCTTTAATTGCTCTCTCTTGACCAATTTTCAAAGCTAACTTCCTCTCTATAGTTGCATGTCCTGTGTATTTTGGGAAATTCAACTCCAAACACTGAGAAGATGGTAAGACTAGTGGGGTTTCCCCCCTCTTTAGATGTAGGAGGTAATGCCCTGCCCCCTCACATAGGTGTACAAGGTGATCCAACTATTCCCTCCACCAATAGGATGTTATTATCAATAGAATGAACAAACTCATGTGACTGGACATCAAGAGAATCCCTACTCACATCCCCTCTAGACAAATTCAAAGTGCTCGACAAAGAGCTAGTCCTACCACTATAGGTAACATTATACTTTGATTCCAGGGGAAATTTGTAATTTCTTCCATCTTTTGAAAAGTAGAGGACACCACAAACATATTAAGAGGAAGTGCATTAGACTTACTCAAAATCTTGAGATACTCTAATTATTCCCTCCACCAATAGGATTTTCCTTATTAATTGATTGAACAAACTCACATGACTGGACATCAAGGGAATCCCTATTCACATCCCTTCTAGAAAAATTCAAATCAATCAATAGAGAGACAATCCTACCAATACAAATAACCTTCTATTTGATTCCATGAGAAATTTGTCTACTTATTCCATATTTTGAAAAGTAAAGGACTCCATAGATGGATTAAGAGGCAGTGTATTAGACTTATTTGAAAGCTTGAGATCCTCCACTACTAGATATTTCTTGCAATATCTCTTCTTTTATAAGGATAAGGCATACCAATCCAAGCCAAGATATTTGGACAATGCATCATCTTGCCCCAAAATTGATCATGAGCCTATAATAAAGGGTATAGAAAGGTCCCAAACTCACATGTTGACCTCCACCTTGCCCCCCATCTCCTGAACATTTCCCTTCATGATACCCACTGAGCCATGAAATTTCAAATATTGTTCCTCAACATCTTCCCTTTAAATTATATCCACAAGTTTACCCTCCCTACCATAATCTTCAGTTGATATCTCCTTCTTTTTCCAAATATTTTTGAAGAAAACCTTGTCATAGTCCTTGTGCATGTGGCCATAGGCATGGAACCTTATGCATCTGAATGGGATATTTTAATAATCAATAATGTGGGAATATTTTCAACCACCCAACTCATAAAGACCAAGACTCATATCTATCACAACTAGCAATCTTGCGAAGGACCTGGAATTACTAGTCAAAAAGATATCATCAATTAGAAGTGTCTTACCAAGCAAATTCCAAATAATTGTAAGGGCTTGTACTGTCCACAACTCCATGGCGAATTCTAGTAGCTTCACCTAGACCGGATTTTTCTCCATAAACTCATCTTTGGCATCAAATAGAGGATGGTGTGGCTTCATCAATAAGAAGGATCTATCCATGAACCATTATGCTTTAAGAATGAAATGATATTTTATCTTGGAATTGAATAAGAACCCTAGCCATATGCGAGAAATAACATGAAAGGACAACTTGTAATCAAGAATGGGAACTCACACATATTGAATCCAACTTCCAAGTTGTTCCAAAGTCACCTTCTGACCCATGAATTTGTTGATGTTAGTGGTAGCATCAAACATGTATTTTCGCACAGGTCTATGTGTCTAGACATGTGGAAATCGTCCAAAGCCTTCTACTCTTGAATTTACTTTAATTAAAGGAATTATTAAAGTAAATTGCTTTTATTAATTAATTATGCAATTAATTAATTTATTTCTTTAAGGAAAGTGATAAAAGTAATTAACATGTTTCTAAATCTCAAGTGAGTGTGAGAAGTAATCTCAATGATCAATCACTTTGGAGATTAGAAATAGATTATAACTCACGATTATAAAAGAAAGGCTAGGGTGAAGGAGGAATACACTTGATACTTGTGTTGAGAGAGTCAACACAGAGAGGATTGAATCACGAAGGACTATGATTCAAGATCTTGGATAGGTGGAGAAGGACTTCCATATAGATATTATATCGACAAGAAGATAGAACAGAGGTTGTCACAGGTGGGTTTCAGTCAGGAAAACCCATAGAGAAGAGTTGCATCATACAGAGCTTTATGTACATGTTTTCCAAATGTGTATGTGGGTTCCAGTGGAGATATTTGTGTGTACATGGGTGCATAGTAGGGACAATCACATACATATTGAAAAGCGTGTAGTTCTGGTTCGTATAATAGGTCAGGATTTGCTAGGTTTGTCTGCAATTGTATTTCTCTCAGTGGGTCATTATCCCTATTATGGGAGCCCTAATTTTAGCATAATAAAATCATTCTTTGCACTGGTTTTACCTCCAGTGTTTTTCCAGGGGTATCTACTCAAAAATATTGGTGTTCATGTGTGCATGATTTGATTTTCTTATTTATGCTTCCAGTGCATATTTAGTTGATTACTTGGTTGTTCTTTAATTCAATAACAAATTTATTTGGAATTAATTGTCGGGTATTGGGTAGGAGAAATTTCAACATGGTATCAGAGCACATGCTTTGAGGGGAAGCCAAATCTTATATCCATAGAAGATCCATAACCAACAGGTGGAAATCAAAGGATATGTTTCAGGAAAATAGTTGTACTAAGGTAGAACTAAGTTTTTGTAGGTTTACTAAGGTGTACGTAGGTCACTGAAAGCACAGTCGCGCACATATGTGGGAGGCTTTGAGCACATTCATGTATACACTAGTCATAGTGGTCACACTCATGTACATACACGAGTTTTGGTGATCATAGTCCCATACATATGTGGGATTTAGTGGTGACAGTCATGTACAAGTCCGTACAGGTCTGTACAGGGGAATTTTTCAGCAATAGGTTACTTCCATGGCAGGTTATCAGGTCTTAGGGATGGCAACAATACTACTAAGATTTGAAGACAGATTGGATGGAGCATCCAATTTCCTCTCTTGGAAAGTAAGAGTAACTTTGGAATTTAAGGAGTATGACCTTTGGGAGTTAGTAGACAAAGTTTTTACTTCATCGACAGATCCAACAGATTTGGAAGCTCACAACAAGAATGAGATCAAATTAGAGAGAGTCATATTGGATTTAGTGAAGGATCATCTAATTCCTCAGTCATCTGAGAAGAAGACGACCAAAGAGATGTTAGATGCCTTGGTAGGGTTATTCCAGAGCAAAAACATGAATAGGAATATGGTCTTAAGGAATAAAATCATATCGGTGAAAATGTATAGATATGATAATGTTACCAACTACGTCATGAGGATCACTCGAGTACATGATCGGCTTGTAGCCATAGGGGAGAAAACAGAGGACACAAATCTCGTGAATGTGGCATTTAATGGTCTTCCCAAGTCTTGGGAATCATTTTTCAAGGAAAACGTTGCTTAGGAAAATCTCCCAGATTGGCTGAGACTTTGGGATGATTGCATCCAAGAAGAGACTCATGTGGAGTCTAAGAGAAACAAGCAAGGAGGTAGTGAAGAGAAATTGGCTCTTGTCAGCAAGACAAGCAAGAAGGGTAACAGTGATGGAGGTTCATCACAACTAGGGAAGAAGAAGGACTTGAGTAAAATCAAGTGCTTCTCATGTCATAAGAATGGACATTATGCATCTCAGTGTCTAGAGAAGAAGAAGAAGGGTAATGGAAAGACACAAATAGCAACATTAACAGAGATGCAACTTGATGAGTTTGCAGCAAAGTTGGAGAAGGATTACTCACTGATTTCTTGCCTTTCTACCAACACAACAATGAGGAGTGCTTGGTTCTTGGACAGTGGTGCATCCCATCACATGACAGAAGCACGAGATTTATTTAGCAGTATGACGGAGAGGGAATACTTACATTCCATCTTGAATCAAGAGGTTTGTTGGATTCCCAGGATGTTCTTTATGTATCGAGTTTGAAGAAGATTTTGCTTCCAGTCTTAGCTGTGGAGGACAGGGGTTTTTTCGTTACGTTTTAGAGAGGTTAGGTACTCATACATCCAGAGAAAGTTATCCTGGACATCACAATGGTCATTGGGGATAGAGAAGGCACTTTATATAGGTTACAAGGAAAGCATGTCCATTCTTTGGTACATGACAATGACAACCTATGTGATTTGTGGCACAAGAGGTTGAAACACCTACACTATAGGTCATTTTTTATTCTAAGAGGGATTGTTATGGGTATTGCAGAGTTTAGTATTGAGCAGCAGGGAGTGTGCAAAGGGTGTTCACTAGGAAAGAATGCTAAGGTTGTTTTTCCTAGTAGTGAGAGTAGGTCCAAGGGGATATTAGATCTTATCCATTCAGATGTGAGTGGGTTGATGTCAATAGAATCATTACAGGGATCGTCATACTATGTGACATTTATTGATGTTTTTTCCAGGAAAACTTGGATATTGTTTATGAAGACCAAGTATGAGGTCTTCAGTCGGTTTCAGAAGTTTAGAGCTCAGATAGAGAACTATATAGGTAAGAAGATCAAGGTCTTGAGGTTAGATAATCGGGGAGAGTACACCTCCAATGACTTCAAGGATTTTTTTAAGGAGACATGGATCATGAGGGAGATGAAAGTATCATACAACCCTCAGTGGAATGGGGTTGCAGAGAGAAATAATTAGTCCATCATCAGTTCTGTCAGTGCTATGATACATGGTGTTACCTATGTTTTTGTGGGTAGAGGCATGTAACATGACAGTGTATGTGCAAAACAAGAGTTCTCAAGGGATATTGGGGAACAATATTCCAAAGGAGGAATTCTCAAGATTGAAGCTAGAGATTGGTCATTTGAGGATCTTTGGTTGTCTAGTTTATATCCATGTGCCTATGGAGAAGAGGATGAAGCTGGAGCCTTTAGGACCGAAGAGTATATTTGTGGGGTACAGTGAGACCTCAAAGGCTTATAGGATCTTCATTCCACTGCAATAGAAGATGGTTGTGAGAAGAGATGTTAAGTTCAAGGAGAACTTGACATCTAGGAGTACTTAGAAGTCATAAACAATGAAAAAGAACAAGGAGTAATAGGCTCCAAAGGATGAGTAGTAGTCAGCAGTTCAAACTTCAAGTGGGGAGGAGGAGTTAGCCCCTTCCAGTTCTGTTAGGAGACCCTAGTGGCTATTACAAACATTGAGGGATGATGGTGATGCTCCTAGGAGTGTGGTCAGAGAGAACATTCCTCCGAATAAGTTTATGAACTATATGGCGCTTGTGAGTAGCATCATTGATGTTGAGCCTTCCAGTTTTGAGGAAGCATCGAATCAGTAGGTATGGTGGGCTTCCATGGTAGAGGAGTACATCTCTATTAGAGGAATGGTGTTTGGGACATAGTGTTGAGACCAGAGGGGAAGTAAATTGCGAGTTCTAGGTGGATATACAAGATCAAGCATGTTGCATATGGTAGCATTGAGAAGTTCAAAGTGAGTTTTGTGGTGAGAGGGTTCTCCCAGAAAGAGGGAGTAGACTACAAGGATAATTTTTCTCCAATCACCAAGTATGATTCTATTCAAGTTGTTTTTTCTATTCCTTTAGTGATGAGGTGGAGGATACATCACATGGATGTGAAAACAACTTTCCTCAACGAGATCATTGAGGAGGAAGTATACATAGAGAAACCTTGGGGATTTGAGGTATGTGGGAGGGAGTCTCATGTGTATAGACTTAATAAAGCCTTGTATAGACGCAAACAAGCACCCAGGACATGGTATTCTATGATTGATGGATACTTGTAGAGTATGGGCTTTACCAAGAGTGAGGTGGATCCTAACTTGCACTTCATACTTGTTGGGTCAAATCCACTCACCTTGGTTATGTATGTTGATGATTTATTTCTCACAGGTGCATAGGAGCTTATTGTAAGGTGCAAAGAAGATTTAGCTAGTGAGTTAGAGATGAAGGACGTTGGATTGATGCATTATTTCTTGGGTTTAGAAGTGCGACATGTATTGGAAGAGATCTTCCTTGGTCAAGGGAAGTATGCAGTTGATATCTTGAGGAGATTAAGGATGGAGGACTATAAATTGATGGATACATCTATGATTACCAATCTGAAGAAGGTGATCACTACATATTCAGAGTTGGTGGATCCCAAGATATACAGGTAGTCAATATGGTCCTTGATGTGTTCGGTCAATAACATGCCATATATTGTTTGTTGTGAACACCTTGAGTCAATTCATGGTGGAGTCGTGGCAAGAACATTGGATCACAGTGAAACATGTGCTCGAGTACTTGAGAGGTATAGTGGAGTATGGATTGAGGTATCTTGGAGGAGATGGAGTGGATTTGCAGGGATATACAGACTCACATTGGTCAGGAAATGCAATAGACAGAAATAGCACCTCAGGGTGTTGCTTCAACTTGGGATCATCAATGATTACTTGGTTCAAAAAGAAGTAGACTTATATAGCACTCATTTCAATAGAGGCATAGTATATGGTAGCGAGTATGGCTAGTTGTGAAGCCATTTGGCTTCACAAGTTGGTTACAGGTTTATTTGATTAGGATTTGGAGGCTATGGTGATATACTTTGATAATCAGAGTTGGAGCCTACAGTGATAAACTGTGATAATAAAAGTTGTATCAAACTCTCGAAGAATCCAATATTCCATGACAGGTCCAAGCATATAGAGATCAAATACCACTTCATTCAAGATAGGATATAGAAGGGAGCAGTGAAGCTTCAATATATTTCAATAGATGAGCAGGTTACAGATATTCTGACCAAACCCTTAGAGAAAGAAAAGTTTGTGTTCTTCAGAGACAGACTTGGAGTGGTGCAGAATACCTTTCTTGCTAAGAGGGAGTGTTGATGTTAGTGGTAGCATCAGGCATGTATTTCCAAACAGGTCCATGTCTCTAGACGTGTGGAAATCGTCCAAAGCCTTCTACTCTTGAATTTACATTAATTAAAGGAATTATTAAAGTAAATTGTTTTTATTAATTAATTATGTAATTAATTAATTGAGTTATTTAAGGAAAGTGCTAAAATTAATTAGCATGTTTCTAAATCTCAAGTGAGTGTGAGAAGTAATATCAACCATCAATCAGTTTGGATATTAGAAATAGATTATAACTCATGATTTTAAAAGAAAGGCTAGGGTGAGGGAGGAAGACACTTGATACTTGTGTTGAGAGAATCGACACAAAGAGGATTGAATCACAAAGGAATGTGATTCAAGATCTTGGATAGGTGGAGAAGGACTTCCATCTAGAGATCAAATCAAGGAGAAGAGAGAAAAGAGGTTGTCGTAGGTGGGTTTCAGTTAGGTGAACCCACAGGGAAGAGTTGTGTCATACAAAGATTTCCATACAGGTTTTTGATACGTGTATGTGGGTGCCAGTGGAGACAATCATGTCTACGTGGGTGCACAATAGGGACAATCATGTACATCTCAAAAAGTGTGCAGTTTTGGTTTGTACATTATGTCAGTCTTTGCCAGGTTTTATGTAGTTGTATTTCTCTCAATGGGTCATTATTCCTATTACAAGAGCTCTGATTTTAGAATAATAAAATCATTCTCAACACTGGTTTCCCTTTGAGGTTTTTCTAGGGGTATCTAGCCAAAAATATTGGTGTTTATGTGTGCATGATTTGTTTTCTTATTTATTCTTTTGCCACATGTTTAGTTGATTACTCATATGTGCTTTAATTCAATAAGTGATTTATTTGGAATTAATTGACGGGTGTTGGGTAGGTTAAATTTCAACAGAATTTTCCTACCAAAGTATTTTGTGCCAAATGAAGTATTTGGTTTAATCCCACATCTTCACTGACCACCAAGGAAACCCCACTCCCTCGACTCTTCACCACCTTCCACTACTTCTTTCCCTTCACCTCCTTCACCCTCATCTCCTTAAAAAAATTATAATTCAAACTACTCATTGATAAAAGCACCATATCCCACCTCTAAAACCCTATTCCTTCCATCATCCATCTCTAGAAAAGACTCTGAGGATAAAGAGTGCTTCAAATATTCAAGAATTGCTCCTTCCAATACCTAGAATCGAGATGTATTTTATCTTCGCACAATAGAACTGTCCTCTCCCTTGAATGAAATCCATTGACTATCCTCCAAAGGATGATCTAATTCCTGACACCAAGCTTGGAAAAATTCATCACACACTGGAACGACAACACCTTCCACTAGGTTGGAAGTTGAACCACTTACTCTAAGTTTGGATTCAACACTATATTGCCCCCCTTTTGTCACATACCCACTACCTAAATCGGATTTTTCTGGTCTTCTGCTGGACCAGAATCCCTAATTATCCATGGAGGCCCAGCATAAGCTGGATCTTTCTCTCTCCTTCTCCGTTCCCATGTGATCGCGGGTCATGTTCACGGTTCAATTTGAACACAATGCCTATTTGTATTTCGCACCTCGGTGCTACAGTAATGTCTAAACGTTCGACTATGCAACCGTTGAACCCTGACAGGGCTAGCGACCGACCAATGGGGATGAATCCCTATAGGGTCAGCAAATGGCCAATAGGAACAAATCTCAACAGGGGTAGGGAACTGCTAGTGAGAACAGGCCCCGTCGCGCGGTTAAGTGGAATACAGGTGGCGAAGAGGGAAACTCGACACAGTAGTCGACATGACAGGAGGGGGCCCCCACTTCACACGCCACACTATTCCGGACCCCCACCATTAAAGACAGAATGGAAAGGGGGGTCCGGAATCCACTTGAGCGCCATTGATCATGATGAGTTAATCTCGACCGTTCGAGAGTTGCGTGTCCAATTTCGGACCCCCCCCCCATTAAAGGCAGAATGGCAAGGGGGATTCGGAATGAATCATCAGTCGTAGATCTGAGTGGGTGGACTCTTGCCATCTAGATCTGTTCGCTACTTACCTTTATGCTCATTCGCGCCCCAGCGTAAAGTTGACATCTCTACCTCACAACGGATGGTTATCCCAGACCCAGGATCCTCTGAGAGGATCCTGACCATTCATCAGAGCCTGACCACATGCTAACATCTCGAGGTTTATAAGTCTGGACTTCGGGGTTTGAGAGCACGGGGTAACATGTCTTTTTGGTATCCTGAATGCCAAAACGCCGAAGTGTTGAACGAACCTCAATCGGAGATTAGCCCCTTGGGTTAAGCATTGGTCAATATGACCTGTTCCCATATGACCAGAACCTCTCGTTCGTCGGGATTTATCAAGGCGAGAGCCCGACCTATTGTCAATAGGACTCCCAAATCCCCGATTCCCGATTTCCCAAAACGGGTAATCTCTCGACACGTCACCTCCTTAAGTCAGACGGCCCACAACTGCTCCGGGGTTTCCACCTTGGAGAGTTTTGATCCCTTGTCACCAGGACTCCTGATTCCACGATCCCCGATTTGCCGTAATGGGAGATCTTATGACACGTGGCCTTCGTCAATCGGACGACTTAGATCTATCCCGGGATTTCCACAATGGAAAGTCCCGATCTCTTGTCAACAGGAATCCTGATTCCGTGATCCCCGATTTCCCATAATGGGAGATCTTATGACACGTGGCCTCCGTCAATCGGATGACTTAGATCTATCCTAGGATTTCCACAATGGAAAGTCCCGATCTCTTGTCAACAGGAATCCCGATTCTGTGATCCCCGATTTCCCATAATGGGAGATCTTACGACACGTGGCCTCTGTCAATCGGACGACTTAGATCTATTCCGAGGTTTTTCGCCCTTATACACTGGAGTCTTGAACCTCGGGTAACTCCTGACAGATCCAATGACTGTCGGGTTTTTTCAACCAAGATCTGACGGCTCGGACAGATTCCCTTCTTGTGGGCTCTCCCATGACTTCTCGAATGTGGAAAGATCCACGGTCCGAATATTCATGGACCTTGGGGGTCTACAGTCCTAAACCCTTTCGCTACCCATGAAGTCACAGGAAATCTAAGTGGTAAGGCATTTAACGCCCTACTCTCTCCTACCAATCTAACGGTCGGGTGTGACTACAAATTTCCCGATGGAATCTCGTCCATCGATCAACACCTATCAAGGTTAAGGCACTTAACGCCTCATCTTCTCCTTCCGATCTGACGGTCATGAGTGACCGCAGATCTCTTGACGGGATCTCATCCATCAATTCGTTACTTCATCCTTATGTTCTCATCTCGGTTTTCAAGAGGATCGTTCCTCCTCATGCAGGGTCACTAAGGCCTTACACCTTCTCATCTGCCTTCCCGGTTCTTGATGGGTTTTTCAAGGAAGGTATTTCTATGGGGATATTTACTTAGGGTACTACCTGAGGTATGTAAGGATGTCGTCCTCCCGAGAACCAGACGTGAAGTCTAAATTTAGATCAGTACGTATGAAAATAATGAATTCATGAAGACATAAATCATACGTAGTCTTTCCATATGAATATACAACTACTAGTACTGATCAAAACACCATACAATCATTCTTATAATGAAATCATTCACAGTTTCACAACTTATGAGCATAATTATTAGAATAAGCACACATATATATATATCAAGATGCCAGAGGAAAAACACTTATCAGAGATAACACCAGGTTCAAGCAACTGCTGAGAGGGGTGCTCGTTTCCACCCAACCGTAGGCTTAGCGAATCCCAACGGATTTACCACTAGCCACCCCCGAGCTGAGACCACGGTGCTGTGAGACTATGTCTCCGTTTGTCAGTGACCAGGAGTGAAGGTTGCAATCCTTCCTCTCTGCTATCACTCACTCTGCATAATGCCAGAGTTCTCCCCTCGCGTCTGCCCCCGCAATCACTTCTACCCCACGCCATATCCTCTTGCGAGGTTGCGTGTGGCATGATTACCCTCGCGTTGATCAGGCCTAATGGCTCTACGGATGGGAGGTTCACCTCCCATCCCTCATTAAACCATCTACCTACCAGCCTGCGAGACATTTAATTCAGGGCCAGCGAGCCGCTTTTGGTTCTCCGGGCCAGTGGAGTCCAAATATGGTATTAATTCTCGGTGGAAGTTAACGCCACCTTTTCAGGTGCCTTCCACCGCCATCGTGGTCTCTTTTTCTGCAAATCCCCTCTCAACAGTCCTGCAATAAAATTCATAA
>SNQJ01S0111492.1:18791-28798 GCA_010110895.2 Picea sitchensis | reverse complement strand
CCAGCGGCATCCAAAACCCTAACCCAATGACCTGGATTAGTCCAAAACCCTAATTCCTTAACCGGAAATAGAAAACCATCGGCAAAAAACCATGTGCCGAAAAACCACCTAATATCATGTGGTCCCGAAAATATGTCGTCTCGAAAATATGTCGTCCCGGAAATATGTTGGCCCGGTGAAAATATGTCGGCCCGAAAAAAAAAATTCGGGGGCGCTGCCCCCTGCACCCCCCTCTAACCCCCCTGCGTGCCCGGCGCAGGCGCTCAGACACTACTACTCGTGCAAAGAATATAACACATACCCAACAACAAGGAGGTGTCTACATCCCACCCGACACAAGCAGACCAAGACTACTAAGCTAAGGACAATCATCCTAACAACCCAACACACCCGAAATTAATTACACAAGTAACTAGAACCCTTACAGTGAGAAAAACCAATCACATTGAACATTTACGAAATCATGTACAAACATTAATTAATATTAAACAACAACCATAAATCAAGGCTAAAAGTTCATTATCTATGACTTAAATTGGCGTTAATTACAGATCAATTAACCAGTCTAAATTCCATTAGTCAACGAGTTACCCACCAAACTTAACATGAATTATGACTCAAATTTAGCGAGTCCCAGTTACCAATTAGGCAATATCTATAAATCCAACTAACCATAAACTTGAATAACAACATTAACATTCTTAAAGTGGAATGCTACCTATAGCACTTATGAACAATTAAACCTCAACATTAGTCTAGATATAATGACTGAACTAACCGCACTAGCTATTTATTATCATTGAGGAGGAAATTGCCAGCTAATAACATTGTTGTAGCAAATCAACAAGGTAATTACATATCTGTTACATAACAATTTATTACAGTAGTTAAAAAGGCATTTAACATAAATATTAGCATAATCAATTAATTGAGCAATAATAGGGTAGTTTGCATGACTATTTTCATAACAAGTGTTATAGCACTAACAAGGCGATTATCATGTTAATTAACATAACAATTAATATAACAGTTTATATGACGGTTAACATAATGATTAATAGCGCAAAAACAAGGCAATTTATATAACTATTAACCATTTAACTCACTGCGACATTTAATCAATAAGTAGGAATCTGCTGACCATTCATAGTGTTGTAGCAATTGTTCTGGCATTTAGTAAGGCAATTAATACAACATTTAACATTGCGATTAACAAGCCAGTTAACTGTAGCAATTGTTCTGGTAAATTCGTGGTCATTCCAACAAGCTCAGTCAACATTCTAAAGGAAAAAATCATGGGTAATTACAACAAGCTTTGGCAACATTCTAAAGGAAAAATCGTGGGTAATTACAACAAGCTCTGTCAACATTCTAAAGGAAAAATCGTGGGTATTTAAACAACATTCTAAGTCAATCTTTAAAAGCAAAAATGTGGATAATTTTAACAACAATCTCTTCAAATTTTAAAGGAAAAAATCGTGGGCAATTAAACATCAAACTCAGTCATGTTTTTAATGGAAAATCTGTGAGCATTTAAACAGCAATCACAGTCTCAATTTAAAAGGGAAAAACATGTATAGGGACACACCAGAAGGACATTCATGGCTATCCATATTTTAAATATGCAGAATGATGTGCCCAAAATGCACCAGAAGGAACTCCATGTTTCCATCATCATTTAAAAGGGAAAAACGCTGGCAAAATGCAGACATGGAAATGAATTCGTTTTCCATGGCCATAATACCAATGCCACGCAGACAGGAATACAAAAAAAACATTTTTCATCTCCCGGACACCAATATAAAATGCAGATAGGAAATCAAACATTCTTCCCATTGCCAGAGTACCAATACAATGTAGACATGAATACAAAAAAAACGTTTTTCATATCCTAGACACCAATATAAAATGCAGATAGGAAATCAAACGTTCTTCCCATTGCCAGAGTACCAATACCATGCAGACAGGAATACAAAAAAATGTTTTTCATCTCCCGGACACCAATATAAAATGCAGATAGGAAATCAAACGTTCTTCCCATTGCCAGAGTACCAATACAATGTAGACATGAATACAAAAAAAACGTTTTCATCTCCTAGACACCAATATAAAATGCAGATAGGAAATCAAACGTTCTTCCCATTGCCAGAGTACCAATACCACGCAGACAGGAATACAAAAAAACGTTTTTCATCTCCCGGACACCAATATAAAATGCAGATAGGAAATCAAACGTTCTTCCCATTGCCAGAGTACCAATACAATGCAGACAAGAATACAAAAAAGTTTTTCATCTCCCAGACACCAATATAAAATGCAAATAGGAAATCAAACATTCTTCCCATTGCCAGAGTACCAATACGATGCAGACAAGAATACAAAAAAAACGTTTTTCATCTCCCGGACACCAATATAAAATGCAGATAGGAAATCAAACATTCTGCCCATTGCCAGAGTACCAATACAATGCAGACAGGAATAACAAATAAGAATGTTTTTCCATTTCTAGGATACCATTATAAAAATGCAGACCTGAAATCAATTGTTTTCTTTTTCATTGCCATAATACCCAAAAATTTGCAGACCGGAAATCAATTCGTGCTTCCAATGCTATAACCCCAATACAATGCAAACAACAGTAAGAGAATGCAAGGTTCCAATGGGAAAGCTCATGGAATGATTGTCGGGGTTTCTATCAGTCAAGGCATAGAGAAAACCAACTAGGACACAAGATAATCCACATGCAGAGGTCGTTGCTAGATGGCGGAATCAACAATCAGCCAGGGACAAACATCAAGGGTAGACAGCTACCAGGTTCATCCTTCGCTCATCATCCTCACACAGAAGAGCAGGGCGTTGAGATCCATAGGTCTTTTAACGCTAAGGCGACGACCATAGAGTAGGTTCCTGGCCGACTGCTAAGGCGAGGACTGGTGAGCTAGGGACGAAGGCTAAACAACCATGAAGGTCACAATCAACACAACAAGGTGGTCAAGACATGCGGGAAAATGAAGGCCATGGGAGTCAACAACCATTAAGCTAGGCTAAGGAAAGTTTAGTCATCAATTTAAAAAATAAAACATCAGTTTACTTCTCCATTAAATAAGAAGATCCAAGCATAACTCCTAATACATTCTACCATACAAAAATGAAGAGAGCATATTGTTGCCTGATCGTCCACTCCAAATGACATCCCGCGTGCTCCGTGCAACTCCCACTCGTCGACTGTTGAGACTTCACCGGTACCTCCCAGCCAATGCTAGGGGTACTCTTCTTCCCCCTTAGCCCCCCAAGCCGCAAAGGGCCCACACACTCACTATCCAGAGATTTCGACTAGCTCCCAGCTTGCCTCACAACGCTGAGCTACCACTCGTTACCCAAGATGGGTATCCCAACTCGCAAAAGTTAAATCAATCAAGCAGATATTTCTGCAGTGTAACATTACGCCAATAGAAGATGATTCAACCTCCATCACCTTCCTTCATTATATAGAGTTTTGTGGTTCCTTACTTTCCAAAAATTCTCTTTTAGTTAAGTTTTTATAATTAATTTCCTAAAAATTCCTCAACTTATTTAATTAATTAATTATCTTTATTTCTCTCATCCACCTAGAGTTACTCCTAGAATCACTCGTAGGTGTCCCCAAATTCTCTTACAGGTTTTATTAACTTTCCCTTTTATTAAATTGCTAGTTCAGTTTAAATTAGAAAGCTCTTAAATGGTAAATGTTTTACTAAGTTATAGCTTCCTCTTTTCCCCTTAAGTTCCCCTTTTTCCCTTTTTATGTTTACCTCTTTTCCTATTTTCCTAAAATTTTAGATTTTCCCTCTTTCCCCTTTTTAATTAGAACTCAAAAAGGCAGGTGTGGAATTTAACCCTTTTTCCCTTTTATCATTTAGTTCGTATATTTTAAATTATCAAAAAGATAAAACAATTAATTCCAACTGATTTTTTATGAATAATTTAAATTTCTTACTCCCTTCGTGTTACAAGATTTTACGAAGATCATAATTATTATTTAAGTTGTTTTTATTTTAATTATTATTAATTTTTTTTATAGGTAGACAAAATTTTACCACTAGCGTAATTTAGACTTAGACCTTAAATTTTGTACTGTGCAACATTTAATTAGGGATTTTTTTTTTTTTTAAATACTTAACACGTTATTCATCCTAAGGCCGTCTAGGGTTATTCATTTATCGAAACAATACGATGTGCCCTTCAGGACGCACTAGGTGCTCCAAGGGTGCCACTCGTCTCTTTCCATTTTTCTTGTGCCACGTGCCCTTCATGATGCACCACATGCTCCAATGGTGTCACTCGCCTCTTGACTGACTTGGTAGACATCAAAAACCCTTAGAGTCAATACTCCACTAGGTGAAGTTGTGGGAGACTAAGGGCCTCTAAGGAATAAGGCCCCCGCCTTATTGCGCACCCCTTAGAATCATCGTGAGTGACTGTCATAGTTTGCCCTCATAGCATCGTGGGTCCTCTCAAACTAGGTAAACGTTAACATACAGTTCGAGCCATGGTGGGAGTGCTAGTAGGATGTGGTAGGGCTGTTGTCCACACCTCTCCCTCAACATATCTAGTAGTCATGCGTGACTCCTTTACTCCACATGTGAGTCTGATTGGCAAGCTATCGTCAACCTGCATCATCAACAAATCATGTCAGAACATATCCATATCATATCATCTAATCAGATGCACTAATATCACAGTAAAATAATCAAACCCCAATGGTACACTCCCTGACTCGATCCAGAGTCTAAAGGGTTCCATCGATGCCTCTGCATCCTTGAGGTCCAAAATCCTACACACTCAGTAAACCGAGTCAATAGCACCTGTCTATGTCATTGCAGTAAAACAACATGTCATCAACCCATAACGCCTCATAATCAAAATCAAAAGTTTTAATAGCATAGTAATCCGGATCACTTGGGAGCAAGTGTCCTCAAAAAATAAGTTCGCTCAGTGCGCCAGAGTGGGATGTTACATACACCCCCTCTTGGTCTAAACTTCATTCCAAAGTTTCATAGTATAAATGCCGAAATAAAGTGTATCACAATATCATATGTCTATCTATCAAACACAAATGGAAACTGCTAGCGCATATCATATGCATCCTCACAGGTCGCCAAGTGCGGAATATAATTGTCCCACTGGACCTTGACCTTCTCTATCGTTCGACACCGTAGCTGTCGAACGTGATGATCCAAGATGCGGATCGGCTCAGTCGTGAGCGCCCCCTCATCTGTCACCTGCAAGGAACTCATGTCAATAACATGTGTAGGATCACTAATATAATGTCTCAAAACAGAGACATGAAAAACATCGTGCATGCACCTCAAAGAATCAGGCAAGGCTAGTCGATAGGTCATGGGCCCCTTTCTCTCCACAATCTCGAAAGTTCCCACAAACCTAGGAGAGATTTTAGATCCTTTTCCAAACTTGAATAACTTTTATGTGGTTTAACCTGCAAGAAGACTCGATCATCGACCTTGTAACTACGGTCGACATGGTGCACATTGGCATAACTCTTCTATCGATCCTACACTTCTTTAATCCTTTGTCTTATTGTTTTCATTTTCTCTTCCATTTCTTGGATCGCTTCTGGTCCTACCAGGACCCTATCCTCAAGCCAATCCCAACTCAAAGGCGTCCGACATGGTCACCCGTAAAGAAAATCGAAAGGCGCCATATTAATGGTGCTCTGATAATTGTTGTTGTAAGTGAACTCTACTAGTGGCAAGAATTCTTCCCAACGCTTTTGTTGGTCCATCACGTACATGCGCAACATGTCCTCCAAGGTCTGGTTCATTCATTTGGTCTGCTCGTCAGTCTCCGGGTGATACGCAGTACTAAATTTAAGTTGGGTTCCCAAGGCCTCTTGGAAACTCATCCAAAATCATCCAATAAACACCGATCCTTGATCAGATATAATCCTCTTAGGCACGCCATGCAGCCTCACAATCTCACTGATGAAAACTCTAGCTATGTCAGGTGCCTGATATGTCGTGTGCACAGGGATAAGGTGAGAACTCTTTGTCAGAGTGTCTACTACTATGAAAATTGAGTCATGTCTCCTTGCCGTTAGTGGCAATCCAATAATAAAATCCATCGAATTAACCTCTCATTTCGATTTTGGAATAGCATGTGGTTGTAGTAATCCTGCTAGGTGTCTATGTTCAACCTTTACTCACTGACATTCTAGACATTTGGCCACATAGTTGACTATGTATGCCTTCATTCCCTTCCAGAAGAATAAGGGTTTAAGTTCTACCCTCATCTTCGTGACTCCCAAGTGAGCCATGTAAATTTCTCTATGAGCCTCACTCAGGATCAACATCCTCAACTCGTCGTTCGGCGATACGTAGATCCAATTTTTAAACCTCAATAATCCATCGTTATCAAACGAAAATCCTTCAAATCGTGGTACCATCATTGTGTTTTTTCCGATAAAACCCTCAACCTCTTTGTACCAGTCATCATCACGCTATAAAGTTAGAATCTTTTCATGCAAATTCATTTGAAGAGGCAGCACCGAAAATATTTGTGGTCTCTGAATCAATGCATCCGCTACTCGGTTCACTGTTCCTTTTATGTAAGTAATATCGAAGTCGTACTCGCTAAGCAATTCCGACCAACGTCGTTGTCCGACGTTCAGGTTTCTTTGTGTAAAGATGTGTTGTAGTCCAAAGTGGTCAGTCTTTAGTTCAAATTTTCATCCAACAAGGTAGTGTCTCCAAACCTTCAAGGCATATATGATGGCTAACAACTCCAAATCGTGCATCGCGTAGTTCTTCTGATGCCTTCTCAGTTTTCTCAAAATGTAAGCGATTAATCATACGTATTGCATCAAGAATCTACCTAAGCCTTCTTTGGATGCGTCAGTGCATACCAAGAAGTCCGCGTCCATGTCTGGGACCTTTAGTATCGATGTTGTTGTCAACAACTCCTTGAGCCTCCGAAATTCTTCTGCGCATTTCTCGGTCCAAACAAACTTCTGGTTTTTCTTCTACAATTCCATGATCAGATTTGCTATCTTCGAAAACCCCTCGAAGAAAAGTCCATAGTATCCTGCTAAACCCATGAAGCTACACACTTCTGGGACATTCGTTGGTGCAGACCATTCCATAATGGCCTCGACCTTTGCTGGATCCACAATGATACCTTCACCGGAGATGACGTAACCTAAGTAGTGGATCTTCGATTGATAAAATGAGAATTTGGATAACTTCCCATACAATTTGTGCTCTCCCAAACACTGTAGTTCCAAGTGCAAGTGATTGTCATGCTCCTCTGTCGTTCGAGAGTAAATCAAAATATCATCAATGAATATTTGGACGAACTTGTCCAAGTACTCACGGAACACCCCATTCATCAAACTCATAAATACCCTTGGGGTGTTTGTCAGTCCAAACGGTAAAACAGTAAACTCATAATGTCCAAACCTCGTCTTAAAGGTAGTCTTAGGGACGTCATCTTACTTAATCTGTAACTGGTGATACCCTGATCGCAAATCAATCTTTGAGAAAATTGTCGTGCCCTTCATTTGATCGAACAGATCATCAATCCTCGGCAACGGATATTGATTCTTAATCGTGGCCTTGTTCAATTGACGATAGTCAATGCAGAGCCTCCATGACCCATCCTTCTTTTGTATGAAAATAATAGGTGCACCCCACGGTGACACACTAGAACGTATTAGTCCCAGGTCCAACAACTCCTTCAGTTGCATTCTCAACTCCTGTAATTTCGAGGTTGACATCCGATAAGGCGTTCTAGCTATCAATTCTATTCCCAGTTTTAGGTCTATATTAAACTCCAATTCCCTCTCCAGCGGCATCCCAGGTAACTCTTCTGAAAATACGTCTGCAAACTCTCTCACCACCAGAAGGTGTTCTAAACCTTCTGCTAATCCCTTCTCATTTAACGCAAGGATCGCATAAAGCTTGCACCCCTTTCACATGCTCTTTCGTAGCTATAAGGAAGAGATGAACCTCAAGGAAACTCCCTGGTTCCATCCTATAATCACACATCTTTGTCCCTCGTCATCGACTAAGCTCAACCATTTTGTCTTATAGTTGAGTATCGCCTCATGCGATTCCAACTAGTCCATAACAATTACGACATCATAAGATCCTAAGATCGTGACATACAAGTTGACCCTTGTGACAAACTCTCCCAGGTTAAGGATATAGCCTGTAACCTTTCCTCCAACCTTTTGTTTGGCTCTCAAATCCATCTCTACAAAGATAAACTCATCCTATTCGACTACCTTTACCTTAATCCTTTTTAGTGATACACCATAAATGAAACTCTTGGTAGCACCGAGATCTATCAAAATACTAAGGGTTTGGTTAGCAACGGTACCTGTCATCTCAAGCACGGTCGACTGATTCTTTGCCTGGCGGTTATTCACCGTTGCATGAATCTGATGAGATTTTCCCATATCTCCCACGGTAGTGGATCCGACTGATCTAAATGCTCTAGTCCTCTCCACCGAGTAGTCGCACTGGTAGTGTGATTCCCCACACGTTCAACACCCTTTCTTTGGCTCACTCGTCCTCGTACTCGAAGTAGAAGGTGACGGCCCACCAGCTTGGAATCCTGGTCTATTCTGTTGAACAGGCCTAAACTGTTGTTGTTGTGGTCGACACTGTTGTTAATGTTGTGGTCCCCGATAAGGTGTTTGTTGTTGAGGCATCGGTCACCGAGGTATAGTGAAAGTGGATCCCCTCTGGAAGCCATGATATCCCGACGTATGTCTGGATGGTGTCTGATGTTGTTGTGCTCCAGATGACAACTTCCCTGCTGGTCTCGCTGGAGTCCTGGTCTGACCCCCACTGATAAGTTCATGCTCTGCTATGAGGGCCTTCTGGACGACATCATGCAAAGTTTGAGGCATCAAAATCTTGACCTTTGCATGTATGCTATTGTTAAGGCTGAACACGAACCTGTTGACCTTAAGTTTTTTTGTGTTAAGATGCGGAGCATACCAGAGTAGCTCCATATAACGGGCCGCATACTCGGGCACCGTATGACCTCCCTGTCGTACGGCGTTGAACTCATTGAGATGACGCTCAATGAATTCCTATGAAAGGTATCTCTCTCGGAACCGTTCCTCGAACAGTTCGCATGACACATCTTTGACGACCATGTTCAGTTGTGGTAGAAGCGTCTTCCACCATAGAAGAGTGCTCCCCTTCAGTTGAAAGACCGCCATGCAGACCTTCATGTTGAAGGTATAATCGTGAAGTGAAAAGCACATCGCCATATTCTCCAACCATGCCTCAACGGCTGAATCGTTTGGGGCACCAAAGAACTTGGGAAATTTGACCTTCTTGATTTCACAGTGAATGATACTAGTACATATCGGAGCGCGTAGTGGAACCTCAACGGGTGTTGGCGACTTGGTCTGATCTCTTTCCAAATGAATGATCAGTGCCTCGGACATGCACTGAAAAGATCTCATCATTCCGACTACATCACCAACTGCTATCTGCTCCTGTCTGAGAACCTACTCATCTCCCTGGGGGTTAGACCCCTCAGGTGTGGATGCTACCGGAGTTGTCGCGCCTCCTCCCCTAACACCCCGTCGTCTGCCTCAACGGTGTCCTCTAACCATGATTACCTACATGAATACAAGTCAAGTCAATTAGTAACTTTATAATCAAATCATATCAATGAAATCCATAGCGATCCCAAGTCGCAGGTTTAACCCGCTCTGATACCATATGTAACGAACCTCCCATTTCATTACGACAACAAGCCTCACATAACAAGTGCAATTTTTTTTTTGTGTGTGTGTATGTAGGAAGGTAATAATGACATTATGCTCAACATTGCAACACGATGACGAACACAACGCATGCAACTCATGCCACAACAAACATAATGACCTAACATAAAAGCACATCAAGCACCTGAAAGCAATGTACAACATTCAACTGATGAAGAATAAGAATGACTACCCGCCCGTCCTACTTTGCAATGGTTAGGAC